>BSBK01000834.1:4562500-4647500 GCA_027943335.1 Chamaecyparis obtusa | reverse complement strand
CTCGCAAAAACATTAAATTAAAACATCATAGTCTAATTAAAGATCCATCTGTAATATAGATAAAATATAAGAAATGTATGAAAAGAGATATGCGGGATATGATGTGATATATGTGAATGTGTGTGTTGAAGTAGTGGGGAAGGTAAGATCTTCTTCTTAACCCCCAATTCCCAAAAGAAAGATCCAAATAGATTAACCACAAGAAAATGGTCAATGCATAAATGAATCAATCGATGAAGAATATGAAGAAAGAGGAAAACCTTACATTCCATTATGGAAGAGAGTATTGAAATATTAATTGAAATTAATTTAAGACAAATACTAACCTCAAAGTATAGAAGATCTAGAAAATGCTATTTTCTAGTGTCTGTACTGAGTTTCTAGAAATTCTACAATGGGATCTAGAACAAAGACACAGATGAAGAAAACCTATAAATATTTTACTTTTATGAACTAGGTCAACCTTGACCCAAATAAAGGTTGAACTTGACCCCTTTATGTTGACCTTGACCTATGATTCTTCAATGGAAATTTTGTTCATGGATCCCTAAAGTTTGCCGAAAAGGGTGTCTGAATTTGCTCTGTAATTCACTGTTTTGCACCTGTACCTACAAGAAAAATGGTTTTGTTTTTTGGATGAGGGGTTTGCCGTGGTCAAACCCTAGTTTTGGAATTAACCTTTGAAATATAATTGAAATTTCAGTAATAAATAAAGTAAATGGAACAATTCACCTTGCTTATGTTGAAACCCTTGTAGAGGATTCGAATCCTTGAATCCACAAGTATGGATGCTCCAAATGAATATAGAATTGGATGTAGGATGTCTAAAATCAATTTTATTTAGATCTTCAACACCAATCTTGAATGGATCTTGGAATATGAAGAAGTTTGAATGGATATGGATAGAGAAATCTTCAACAAGAGGGCTCCATAGAGCTTGAATCCTTCAATGACTACTAATGGATCTCCTTGATGAATTGAATCTTGAATCTTGAATGCTTGAAGATAGATGAATGAATGAATGATTTCTTTCTCCTTCTTTCTTTCTTCTTGATTGCTTGATTTTTCTTGATGGATTTCTTGAGTTAGGATTGAGAGATCATGCTTGAGAGATAGGATTGAAATGAGAGGAGAAGGCTTCCTTATATACAACTTTAGGGCACAAACTTCTAGAGAGGCTGAAATAGGAGAAATAAATTCCCATTAAGCCTATACCCCTAGGAGTGGACCTAAATTAAATATCATTTAAGAGTTTACCATTTTGAATCCTGAAACAACCGACCCAGAAGCGGGAAATAAATCTTTCCGAAACCTGACATCTGGAAACCTTCAGATTTTGAAATTTGGACCCTGGGTCAGGGTCGAGGTCGACCTTGACCCACAAGGTTGACCTTGACCCTGAGTTCAAGAACCTCAAATTCTCAGAGTAGGTTTCCAGAATTAGGTAGGAAATAAGTAGAAAATAGGGCAGGACAGGGAAAATGTTAGATCCAAGTAAAAAACACATTAAAGGCATTTGACATGACCCCAAACCACTTACTCAAAGGGCTAAACCATTCCTAAATGGAAATGATTCTATTTTTTGATGATACATTTAGCCCCCACTTTAGCAAGAGTATGGACTTGATGAAAACTCTTGGTAAAGGAGATCATAAAGAAAAATAAAATCTTATTAAAATCAAAGGGACAAAGCAATCTTGAAGCCCCCAGGGACTCAAGTATTTGTCAACTCCAAGATTACAATAAGAGAGACATCACTAGAAAAAAGATAGAAGAGGGTGTAATTACCTCACCCAATGAGAAATTATGTCCTATTGTGAACCACACAAGAAAACAATGCAACTGGAAAGATGGAGTTGAACCACCTAGTGAATGTGGCTACTCACTAGTCAACCCATCAAGGATTCACCCTTAGGAATATTCTATTCCAAAAGAGCAGAGCCAAAACAAGAGAGATCCAACCTTAAGGAAACCTTCAACCTTAAGGGATCAAAACTTTGAAAATTGAAACTGGAGGGATCAAGAGATCCTATAAGGTAAAAATCCATACTTTAAGGATTAGTCTCTAATCCATAAAGGGAGAAAATTTTTGAAAAATAATCTTGAAAGTACGTGTGTGCAAAAAGTGAGCAAAGCATATGCCCCCATGTTAAAGTCATTGCTAATACTTTAACAAGAGCAATGGCTTAAACAGAAACATAAATGACTCCACTGATTACGTTTCCACTACGAGATGCCCTCAAGCGAAGACAAATAAAGGGAAAATACCACATAAACATATAGATAACACATAAGGGGTCTACCTGCTATGGGGTTAGTATGATCATATATATATATATATATATATATATATATATATATATATATATATATATATATATATATATATATATATATATATATATATATATATATATATATATATATATATATATATATATATATATATATATATATATATATATATATATGATATTATTGCAAATGAATTGACATCATTCCCCAAAGAAAGTAGAACTACAATCACAATGGAGGAAAGAATATGAAAGAGTTACAAAGAAGAGTCTTTTCAGACCACAACATGGAAACCAAAAAGAATAAGTGCTACCAAGTCGCAAATTCAAGTGGACTACACAAGGAAAACATTTAAGAACAATAGCACAGGTACAACATAACATGAAAACAACATATAGAAGAATAGAGATACATATAGATGAATTATACAATAGGTTCAATTCCTTTATCACCTTGCACCAACAAATTAACAAGGGTCATATAAAAGAATCTAACAAACATTTAGCAAACACATTACAGGAGAAAAAAAATACAAAAAGCAAACAAAAAAAAAGATACCATGAAGGTAAAGCCAATCGAGTGCATCACCTACTCTCCCCATCTCATTCTATATCATTTAGGGAAGGTGGAAAAATTGCAAGAGGGACTATATCTAACATAGTAGGAATAATAGCTAGTTCCAAACAAGGATCGTCTTGAGAATCGTGATGTTCAATACTAGGTGTAATTATCAATTGTGTTGAAAGCATATTATGTAAATCAATATCAATGTCAATAGTCTCATATTCATCATTAGCATCATTAGGATCATCAAGATTATCTTCTTCATTAAGATTAATCAAAATAGAACCTAAGATATGAATAGAATCATCATAATCATTCATCTTAACATCATTATTAACATTAACTTCTTCTAACACATCAGGCATAGGATGGTCAAAATAAGGTAAAGAACTTTGAAGAACAAAGGCATGGGCCTTAGCTTGAGCCCGATGCTTCTTATGACGCTCATTGGCAGATTGATTACTTTTTGTTTTGTTTAAAATATGTTGAGAGCTAGGAGGAACAACCACCAGTTCCTTCATAGGTTCTATAGGAGGATTAGTAGGATTCTTAGTAGGCTGAAAAGCAACACTAGAAGCTTGATTAATAGAACTAGAAGTCATGGATAAAGGAGGTATGGAAGGTGTAGGCAAAAGACCAAGGTTAAGATCCATCTAAGGCATGCTTAAATAAAAAATCTTGCGATGTTTATAGGCTTGATATGAGAGAAACATGTTATCAGGTTGAGAAGGACATGAATTAGGTAATGAAGGCCAAAAGAAGTCAAGGGTAGCACAATCCCTGGGCCTAGAAGGTTGATATAAACTATGATTAATCATCTTCATTTCTTCATCATGAATTAATTTAAGACACTTATGGATAGGAGAAGTAATGACATGCATGGAATTAAACCAAGGAAAACCAAAATTAACTTGAAACTGATCAAAAGTAGGAACAACAACGAAGGTAGTGTCCACAACTTTACCAAAAAGTTCAACATGCAAGTTAATAGAACCAAATGATGGATAGATAAAACCATTACAAGTTTGGATCCATACATCAGATGTATTATAACAATCACATTGTAAGTTCTTCATAAAAATATTTTCTTCAGTAATAAGATTGACTAAGGATGTAGGATCAACAAGACAAGCACACGTAGGTATCTTAGAAATCCTAGCATAAATGTAGAGGGGACCATAAAGAGCTTTAATAGTCTCAAAATCATCAAAGGTGATCAAGAGTTCCCTAGGTCTTTTATTCTTAGGTTATTTTTGAGGTTTAGGTTGAGGTGGAACTTGAAGTTGAGGTTGAGATTGAGGCTAGGGTGGAGATACATGTTGAGACAAAACAACATGCTCCACATGGTTAACAATATGATTGAGATCATCCATCTTTGAATCATAAACAATATCCATAGAAGATGGCTGAACAATGGTATTAGTATCATGTGTTGGCAAAGGATTCGTATAAATTTGGAGGTTTTGATTAGGAGGAGAGATAGATTTGTTCCCACTACCATCAAAATTATCAACAGATAAAGCATTAGAATCAATTAAGTCTTGAACCTTATGTTTTAAAGAATACCACTTCTCAGTATCATGGCCATTCTGACAATGGTATTGACAAAAGTCTTTGGAATCAAAGGATTTGGATGCCATCATAGTAGGTAAAAGACATCGAATAGGAGGTAAAGTAATCATATTAGCATTCAACAATTTAGTTATAATAGAATGTAAAGATTCAGAAAGAGGAGTAAACATACGATTCAGATGAAAAGAAGTGGATGAAGAAGTGACATTGTTGAATGCAACAACTTGATCAGCAACTGCATTTGCTTGCTTATTTATCTTGACATAGTTGTTAGGTTTTTGATATTTTTTGGGATTAGGAGCAACATCACTCTTATCAATTGGAGCATGAGCCATTGGAGTGTTTCTCTCAAATTGACTCACTTATAATTGATAATGATGAAGTGCTGCACAAAGTTGTTGAAAAGAGGTAAATTCAGTAAGCATAATCTTATCTCTAATATCATTTTATAAATTTGTAATAAACATACATTGAATATCAATATCATGAACAAGATAAGAAATTTGAGCATACAAATGCTTAAATCTACCAATAAATTCAGTCAATTTTTCTTTAGTATTTTGTTTACAATGCATCAAATCAGTTAAGGACACTTACAAACCAATGTTGTTTTGGAACTCTTGGATAAAAGCATTAGAAAGTTTTGGAAAAGAACCAATAGAAGAAGGAGACAAGGAATAATACCATTGCAAGGCCTTATCACGAAAATTTCTAGCAAAAAACTTGGCTAAAATCCTATGGTCATGAGCATAGTCACTACAAAGGATTTGGAATGTTTTAACATGAGTGACAGGGTCTCCCTTACCATTTTAATTCTCAAGATGAGGCATATCAGTTTGTTGAGGAACAGGAGCACGGATAATGTCTAGGGATAAAGGACTGCCCATGTCACATGTAGTAATACTAAACTTGGATTGAGTTAAAGACGCAAGTTGTTGTTGTAAAGAGGACATAGTTTGAGATAGACTAATGCTTGTGGAATCATTAGAAGAAATAGGAGGCATATAAACATTAGAAACACTAGGGAAAGTATTGGAAGGAAGAGGAATGGAAGACACACCAGTGTAACACTTGGAACCACAGTTGGAAGAGGGTTGGAATAGATAAAAGGAACACTATGGTAAGAAGGTTGTGAGGTAGGTAGAGACACCGTTGGACACTCATAGGAAGAGAGGGAACAAATGTAGTCACTAAAGGAGGAGTATAAGTAGGAATGCTAGATAAAGAAATAGAAGAAGGTTCCACACTAGTGACAGGAGGAGTGAATCCTAGATCTTGAGCTTCTTGACCTAAATGTTTGACATTTAAATGCACAAGATGTGTGATACCACACAAGAGATTAACACCTTGATCAATATCATGAAGGAATTTCTTAAGAGCCTCTATAGATTGAATAGAATTTTGATTAAGGTTTTCTTGAATAAGCCAATTTTCCATTTTATCAAGTCCAGTTGATAGTTTTTGGAATTGTTCAGGAGGAAATCTTACAGCATCATAATCATCATGAGATGAGTGAGAAGAGTTATGCTCCACAGTAGGATTGGAATCATGAGTGATCAAATTGTCATTTGGGATCCTAAAGAAAGGAGAGGAAGACTCAGGATCAATGGAACCCATAAGTCTATGACTTTTTCTAACTAGAATATTATAAGTAGGACTAGAGGTAGTAAAGCTCATATACCAATGCAATGCAAATGAAATAAATTAGGAAAACACAAGGCATGAACAAATAAATATTTTTGTATTTTTTCTTTATAGGATTTTTTTGTTTTATTTTTGAAATGTAAATGCAAGCACATAAAAGAAGGCTAATCTAATTATACATTCAAGATCTAACACCATAAAAGAAAGAGTTGTCTTTCATGGGTTCACCAAAATGTAAAGATTCAAATTTACCAAAATGTAAAGATATAATTTGATACTTTATATAATAGCAGAGTTAAAGAAGGTAAGATTCTCTTCTTAATCCTAAATTCCCTAAGGAAAGACCCAAATTGATTAACCACAAGAAAATGGTCAATGCATAAATGAATCAATCAAGTAGTAATAAGAAGAAAGTGTAAAACCTTACATTCCATTGTGGAAGAGAGTATTGAAATCTTAATTGAAATGAATTGAAGACAAATAGTAACCTAAAAGTATAGCAGATCTAGAAAATGTTGTTTTCTGGTGTTTATACTGAGTTTCTGGAAATTTTGCAATCGGATTTGACACAGAGACACAAAGATGGAGAAAACCCAGAAATCTTTTTCTTTTCTAAACCAGGTCAACCTTGACCCAAATAAAGGTCGACCTTGACCCCTTTATGTTGACCTTGACCTGCACTACTCTGACTAAAATTCTATTCATGGATCTCGAAATTTTTCCAAAAAGGGTGTTTGAATCTACTCTTTAATTCACTGTTCTACACCTGTACCTGCAAGAAAAATGGTTTTGTTGTTTGGATGAGGAGTTTTCCTTGGTCAAACCCCAGTTTTGAAATTTTCCTTTGAAATATAATTAAAATTGTAATAATAAACAAAGTAAATGGAATAATTCACCTTGCTTATGTTGAAACCCTTGTGGAGGATTTGAATCCTTGAATCTACAAGTATGGATGCTCCAAATGAATGTATAATTGGATGTAGGATGTCTCAAATCAATTATCTTTAGATCTTCAACACCAATCTTGAATGGATCTTGGAATAGGAAGAAGTTTGAATCAATATGGATGGAGAAATATTCAACAAGAGGGCTCCATAGATCTTGAATCCTTCAATGGCTACTAATGGATCTCCTTGATGAATTGAATCTTGAATGCTTAAATGCTTGAAGATAGATGAATGCTTGAATGCTTTCTTTCTCCTTCTTGATTGCTTCTTGATTGCTCAATTTTTCTTGATGGATTGCTTGAGTTAGGATGAGAGATCATGCTTGAGAGATAGGATTGAAATGAGAGGAGAAGGCTTCCTTATATACAAGTTTAGGGCACAAACTTCTAGAGAGGTTGACATAGGAGAAATAAACTCCCATTAAGCCTATACCCCTAGGAGTGGACCTAAATTAAATATCATTTAAGATTTTACTATTTTGAAGCCCGAAATAGCCGACTCGAAAGTGGGAAATAAATCTTTCTAAAACTTGACATCTGGAAACCTTTAGATTTTGAAATTTAGACCCTGGGTGAGGGTCGAGGTCGACCCTGACCTAGGTCAGGGAAGCCTGAAATAGTTGACCTAAAAGAGGGAAATACATATTTTTGAAACCTGATATTCAGAAACCTTTAGATTTTGAATTTTGGACCCTGGGTCAGGGTTGAGGTTGACCTTGACCCAGAAGGTTGATCTTGACCCTAAGGTCAAGAACCTCAAATTCTCAAAATAGGTTGCTAGAATTAGGTAGGAAATAAGCAGAAAATAGGGCAAGACAGGGAAAAAGCCATATCCAAGTCAAAAACCCATTCAAGGCATTTGACATGACCCCAAACCACTCACTTAGAGGGCTAAACTAGTCCTAACTGGAAGTGCTTCCATTTTTTGATGATACACCATCAAATACTATAACCAGGACCTAATAATCAAAGCATAAAAGTAAGTCCTAAATCATCATGCACATAATCATAGGTCATCACAAAGTATCAAAATATAATGTCTCTATCCAAATAGTCCAACATAATAAAATAAAGTGTCAACATATAGTCATAAGATGAAAATAAACTACTATGAAATGATGGTACAATGTGAAGCCTCAAAATTGCTCTCTAAAAGTAAATCAACAAGGCTTGGGTGTTGTTTGGCTCATCAAAGTTTATGTTGGAAGCCATTGTCTAGTTGTAAGTTTTATGAACATGTTAGATTATTTTGAATTGATGTATACCAATGTTTTCATGTTTGATATTGTTCCACATAGGTAGGGTTTTCATCACATACATTTTGACATGCTCGGTGGGACCCACATCCCTAAATTCTCTTTCAAATGTTTGAAAATCTATCATTTACATGCCCAGGTCATAGAATGTTATCTAAAATTACACAAAGCCATCTCCACTCTAGTTTTTCTATCTACATAGATCAACATCTTTGCTAAGAGACACGTGTCTCCACTTTGTCAATAGATTTTTGAATTTTTAATATTTTAAAACTAGTTTTCGACAATATTTTGACACTTTGATCACATTCAATTTGCTGACAGTAGGGAAATCTTATGAACTGAAAATTTGGATTTTTGTTGCTACAATTAGCTAAATATTATATATTTGCAGCTCTTCATCTCCGTAGACCAACCCTTGTCTCTGCGCTTTGAAGTATGTGCAAACATTGGTGACACATGCCAGTCTATTTTTTTTTAACTTTTTCTATTGACCACCATCTTCTTAGATCCTTATCTGCATAGATCATCATCTTCTTTCTGAGATCAATGTCTTTGACTTGGAACAAAGAGCTTTGAATTTTGTCTAATTTTGTGTTATTGATTTGTTTATCTTTTGCAACATTTCAAATTGAAGGAATTTTTGAAACTACTAATATTGTGGGTATGCAGGTTTCCCATTGAAGACTTAGGTTAAAATGTAATAAAATTTTCTTTGCAAGATGTTTTGATGAAGACGAACAAAAAACTACTAACGGTTGTCTTGCAGGTTGCCTAGGAGATACAAGAAAACTTTGTCTTTCATTATCTTATTTTTATTAGGCATCCAATTAAAGGATTTACTTGTAGTGATTCATTGTGTAGTAGGTAAGTATTCTCTTCTCTCCTGGAGACAATACAAAATATTTACCTACTTGATTAATCACTTAGAAAGAAATCCTGGGTAAATGAATGTGTGTTTGGAGTGTTTGGGAGAAGCATATTTGGTAGGAGAGTATGCTCTTGTCTCTTGAAGACAATAAAAAATCCAGACCCTTGGTTGTTATATTCTAGTTTCATTTTCATTTTACCTCGTAGAGGGCCTATCGCAGTGGGAAACAATACTCACCCTACGAGAAAAACCCAAGTGGGAACAAAGATAAAGACAAGCTCTTCCAATGCACTATAAATAGATACCTTCTTGAGATTAAAGTCTTGAAGGGAAAAGGTATCTTATGCATGGTCTCCTTTGGGATCTATAGGACCTAAATAGTGTTTACACTACCATGAGGCATTGTATTGGAATTCATAAGATGATTTCAAATGGATTCACTTAATAGGGACCCTAGAGTAGTAACCAATTGGTTGACTGAGCTGAAAGTGTCATAATATTTGTGCAAGGTGGGGGAAGAGTCTCTCCCAAAGACACTCACCACAAGTATCCCCTTGAGTGCTTTAAAGTGGATAATACAACATTGAAGGTCTTATTGCATAGTCTCCTGTGATTCCATTACACATAGATATTACAAAAGGAAAAAATATGGGTACCCTTTAGGGGGTGACATGACTATGTATGATGAAGGGATATTAAGTTGTGGACAAAGGTTTTGATCACTTAGTTGATTCCTTAGTTTAAAGAGTACTTAAAGTGTCTTCATTGTTACAAACCAATTAAAAACACAAGGTGACTTGAAAAGGTCATCTAGAACATACACAAATGAAGTTTTAAACTTAAATAAAAAATTCCCCAAAGTCACAATTGCTTGTTTCTTGCAAGGTTGCTTTGTCCCTTGCAAGATTGTTTTCAGACGTGTGTTTTCAAGAAATTTCTTGTTATGTCCAAAGTTTGAATCAAGATATACTTAGCATTTTCAATGCCTTTGATGAATGTTGAAAATCAGTTCTTGCTAATGAATAAATTGACCTAGTATCAGTCCTAAACAAGTCCAAATTAGTCAAAAAACTAGTCAAAGCTCTACATTATCATCTCTGACCTAGCATTGACATCTCCATAGATCACTATCTACATATAATAATCATTATCTTTGCCTCAAAATAATGAGCTTCATTATTTCACTAAGATCACATTTCCAATCACCTTATTGTATCTGAAACTATTTTGCAAAATCAGTCAGTTTGAACAATCAAAACTCAGGTTTTCTAGGCTATGTTAGGATTAAGAAAACATAAGAAATTGAAACTCCCATTACCTCACATGTACATAGAGAATAAATTAGCTGATCAAGAATCCAAGTAAATCCAACAACTTATGAAATCAATCTGACAGTAAATCCAAGAATATGAAAAATATGACAAAATAATCTTGAACAAAAAACTTTCACGTTTCATGAGTAAACACCGTTTGAACCAAACCTTTGTCAACTTTGAGAGATATGAATAGACCATCAAAATCCCATCATCCCACTTACATTATCATTACACCATTACATTTTAGGAGCATCATCATCATTTTGGACCTAAATCAATTTATTGTCTTGATTGACCCACATCCAAACAAAGTCAAGACCCATCAAAACCAATCTTTCATACCTCCACCATCAATCCTAGGTTGAAATATTTATTAAAGTATCATTAAGATCCTCACCCTTAGAAAAATGTTAGTTTAATATTATCACTTGAGAACATAGTTAGTCTTGAGTGGTTAATCCAATTAAACATATCTTATTTTTCTTGAGATCATTAGTCTATCTCCAAGTAGAAGAAATATAGCCACATCTATCTAAATCTTTAATGCTTGAAAGGATGTCATTTTCACTAAGGTTGTCCAAAACCTTCATTGAGGCCCTTCCCTCACAATTAAACATCCTTCATCCAAAATCAATAAAAAATTCAAAAACTTTGAGGCCCTACCCTCATAATAAAAAATGAGGTCCAAGCTTTTGCTTGAAGTCCTAAGTCAACCTTTCATCATCAAATTTACACCTATAATTTATCATCTATTCTTCCAAGATCAAATTGTATGGTCATTACCCATTCAAAAGCCAAAAATATGAAATATTTCGAGACATGAGTAGAGACAACAAGAACCCCCTTTCCTCCACACTTCTTGGAGGCATGAGAATGCTAGAAACCACCAACCAAACATAGGAAGAGCTTGAATTTGTCGATCAACTCAAACAAATAGAAACAAAGATAACTCCACAAGTCCAATAATTCCTCAAGAATCCATATAACCCAGAGATGGTAGAAAAGTTAATTTGAGCCAACAAAGCTAATATTTTTATGAACCTTGTTCATGATGGAGTCATGGTCCTTGAGGATTTTTATGACTCTTTACTTTACAATAATGTCACAAAAGCTAGAGCCTCAATTAACACAACTATAACTTCTACAATCAATAGAACATTGTCACAAGAAAAAGGTAAGGGTAATTATAGTGAGCCTTCTACAACATTACTTGCATCAACTTCACAACAAACATTTTAGTTAACACATGAAAAATCCCAACATTCCATAGTGATATACCCAATATAACCTCACATAATAACACTCAAACCAAAATGAACATGTCTAATTACTTGGGTGCTAATTTATTAAATATAGTTCAAATATCATTACCACAAACATAAAACTCACAATTTTTAGTGCAATACATTTCATCACTCTTCAAGATACCATCTAGATTCTTGAAGACATACCTCAACAAAAATCCCAAACATTTCACTACACACCCCCTCCTACGTTAGGACTTATGTAATCTAGATTTGCATCACAATTTGGAGGAGGACAATCTTTTGGACCACAAATTACACATCACATTGCACCCAACTTAGCCAATCAAATCAATGAACTAAAAAGTCTCATGAATAGCATTCAAAACAAAGGAAAGAAAGAGTTCTCTTTTAAGGAGACATGTCCTTACCCATTTGACAATTCAATCAATATGAAACCATTACATACAAACTTTGAGACCCCTAAATTTGATAAATATAAGGGAGATACATGTTCTTTCCAACATCTTAAATATTTTTATGTTGCATGTAAAGAGGTCTCATACAATGAAAAATATCTCAAGGGACTCTTCACTAAGAGTCTTGGAGGCCCTACCCTGAAATGGTTTATGAACTTACCTCTTGGGTCCATAACTACCTTTGCTAATCTTGTAGAGAAATTTGTTGCACAATACTCCTATAAAATTGAACATTAAGCACCATTAAGTGACTTGTGTAACACAAAGAAAAGAAATAAAGAAACCTTTGATAGCTTCTTACAAAGGTGGATAAATCTCACAAATCACATGCCTTAGAAGATACCAAATAATCATCTCATTGACATATTTACTAAAAATTTGGTACCTGAGATGTCATTTCAAATGAAAATGGTTGCTCCTAATTTTTTGAATTAGTTTTCAAAAAGGGAAAACCATTGAAGATGGTCTCTTGCAAAAGGGAACCATTAAACCTTACAATTCTTCCTCAAATAATCAAACCTAAGTTTTGGGCCAGGAATAAAGGGGTAGTAAATGATGGAGTGATAGATGCTAAACATGTTCAAAATTTTTAAGCATCAAATAATAATCAATGAAATCATAACAATCAGAACAACAATCACAATTAGAACAAAAAAAAATCAAAATTGTAACAACAATCAACAAAATCAGAACACTTCACAATCAAAATAACTATGCAATCAAGGTTATCTATTTCTATGAAACAAAAACAATACCAACCACAACAACAATAACAATAACAACAACTCTATCCTGTGTCAACGTCGACAGTCTACTTCCCTTACAGAACCACTTGATGTTATCTTCTAATGACTTGTTGATCAAAACATGATGGTATATCCTTATACTCAACCATATGATGAAAATCAACCCAAACCAATTTTGTACAAAGACAATGAATACTGTTATTATCATCAGATTAAAGGAAATGATACCAAAAAATGTATGAACTTGAAACATTTTGTTTAGGACCTTATTGACAATGGAAAAATTAAGGTTGAGGGACAAACCCCAACATCATCCAATGCACAAATCAAGATATATAGTCATCTATTCCCAAAACATGATTAGAAAAAACACCTCGTCATCCAAAGCAATGCCATATGACTACTCCACTAACAAGATCTAGGGTTTAGACTCTACATGAGGAAGTATTAAATAAAATTACTGTTGTGGCTTTGATTCCCTTTGTGGTCACATAAAATAATCTAACAACCATGTATACACCCTCAAAATTAAGGGTATATATTTTAATGCTGCTACCAAAAGAGGAAGAGTTACCATTGAAGATACTAACACTCCACTTGCTGTAAAATCCACATCTACTTGACCTGCTTTATGCTATGAATTTTTCTATAACTGGAGAAGACTACCATATAAATATCCATAATTTACCTTCTTCATACATACCATATACATAAGGAAGTCCTTGGAAAATCCATTATTGAATTGCAAGTTCCTAAAAACATTAATACCTCACAATTCCAAGCCAAGATTGGGAACTTAGAAACACAACAACATCGAGTATTCATAGAAAAGGACCTCCATTGTTTAAATCCTCATCATAACAAACCCCTCCATATTGAAGCAATCATTCATTCCAAAAAGATAAAGAGGGTCTTGATAGATAATGGATCTGGTTTGAACCTTTGTACTATGAAGATGATTAGACATTTGGGACTCCCTAAGGACCTTATTGATGTCAAAAAGAGAATCACAATAAAATCCTATGATGATAGAGAAAGATAATCCAAACACTTGATCACATTACCTATAAAAGTAGGCCCTACTATGATTGAGACTACTTGTCAAATCCTGGATCATGACTAACCATACAATATACTTTTGAGAATACCTTGGATACATGCTATCTATTATAGGTGTACCTTCCCCATACTATTAATGTTTGAAATTACCACATCATGGTAGAGGGGTCACTACTCCTAGAGATCAAGAACCTTTTCAATATTGCAAGAGACTATAAAGTAGGCAATCATACTCTTTACCTCTAAATTAATTTGGTAGACTGATTACAAAATAGGAACCCACAAAATACTCTATTGGAAAACTTTCCACTAAAGAAGCTGAGAAATCACATACTACAAAAGGATCACCATATGAGAATACCAAAGGAAAATAGAAAGTTACTGAAAAGAAAAATCTTGAGTTTGAGAAGAAGGTAAGTTTCACTGATCAAGGGATGAGAGAATACAAGTTTCAGAACTCTATGTGCATTGGAAAAATCCCTTCATCCCAAAGTCATATGGTAAACCCTCACAAATATTTCCCAAGAGGAGTAAAGAAATCATAGACTGCAAGAAGACCACTTTTGAACATTGGGGATCCCTTGTAGATGAACACATGGAAATTGAGATCGTATCTTGGCTCTTCAGAGATGATGAAGAAAAACCTATAGATATTCCTAAGGACAAGTATGTGAAGGCCACCCCCATCATCGAGAGCATGGGATATCATGGAGAAATCCTTGGAGTATGTAAAAATAGAAGGAAAATTCTTATCAAATCAATCAGCTACCTTTGTGAGCAAGGATTGGGATCCCTAGAGACTAAGGTACCCTTTACTAAGGATTATTGTTTAGTTGAGAATGATTCAGATAATGAGGATGAATTCCTAGAAGTCCCTTTCCACTACATTGAAGATGATCTCATTAAATATACCTTATCCATTACTGTAGTTAAATTTTCATCCCCCAACCTCCCACTTAAGCACCCTAAGCTTATCAATTGGGACCAAAAAGATTCACCACTTTCTTTGGACATATGTGATTAAGACATAGTAGTTTTAGTAGTCTTTTGCCTAAGAAAACTCCAAGATCATGAGTACAAGATAAGGTGCAATGATCAAGTCTACTTCAATATTCAAGTCAAATCTCTTAGTTGCAAAAGTGAAAAATTAATTAAAAATAAAATAGACAATAAAACACCCCTTGGTGAAAACCTCTATGAGGCACCTTTGGGTGAGGAAAATGAGAAAATAAAGGACATGTCTTCTAGTGAAAACCTTTCTGAGGTGCTAGAAGAGAGAGAAGTTGATTTTTCCTTCATGTCTTTACCACCAGAAAAATCTTCTATCCCGATTGAAGATATAGTAGAAGTCAACATTGGCACAACAAAAAATCCTAAGATCACATTCATTGCAACATCTCTTAATGAACAAGAATGAAAATATATAACTAAGTTTTCTAGAAAGGTATAAATCAACTTTGCATGGACATACAAGGATATGCCTAGATTGGATCCCGATCTAGTTTTACATCATCTTGCAGTGGATCCTAAGATAAAGTTTCTTAAACAAAAACTCTATAAAATGCATCCATAGGTGGTAGTCCTAGTTAAAGAAGAATCATAGAAAATGACCGATGCTAAATTCATCAGTCCTATTGATTATCTAGAATGGGTCTCTAATATTGTACCAGTGGGTAGAGCTACTAGGGGCATCAATATTTGTTCCGACTTCAAGGATTTAAATTTAGCATATCAAAAGAATGATTTTCCACTTCCCAACATAGACATTATAGTGGATTTAACTGTAGGACATGAGGTGTTTTCCCTCATGGATGGTTTTTTTTAGATAGAATCATATTATATTTATAGTAGAAGATCAACACAAGACTAATTTTACTACCCCTTGGGGTACCTTTTGTTACTAGGTGATGCCCTTCGTCCCTAAGAATGCAAGAGCCACATATCAATGTTCTATGAAAATAAACTTTAATGACTTAATTTATGTTATCATGGAAGACTATGTGGATGACCACCTTAGGAAAAAAAGACCAAATAATCACATATCACCATCCTTAGTACAATCTTTGAAAGGTTTGAGAATTAAAAGGTGCAACTGAATCCTAAGAAGTGTGTCTTTGGTGTAAAATTATGAAAGCTGTTAGGCTACATCATGTCTTGCAGAGACATTGACGTATATTTGAAGAAGGTGAAAGACATATTGGAAATGCCACCTCCTAAGATACTGAAATAGCTTTGTAGCCTACAAGGTAGACTCCAGTCAATCCATAGATTCATATCTCAGCTAGTAGAAAAGGTCCATCCATTTTCAAATCTCTTGTGCAAAGATATCAAGTTCATATGGGATTTCTTATGTCAGTAAGCTCTTGAATAATTAAAACAATACCTAGATAATCTACCAGTGCTGGTCCCTCCTATTCTAGGATGGACTTTAATCTTGTACATATTGGCTACCACAGTTGCACTAGATACACTTCTCACACAACTGGATGACAATAGAAAAGAGTGAGCCATCTATTACCTCAACAGGAAATATTATTTGGTTATGAGTTGAACTACATAGATATTGAGAGAGAATGATTGGCTATTCTATTTTTTACAAAGAAGCTACATAATTACATGCTCAATTACAAGACTCAAATCATTGCAAAGATAGATCCACTCAAGTACTTGTTATCAAAATCTTCCCTTGCTAGTCGTATTTCTAAATGGGTCATGATCCTAGATGAATTCAACATTGTATATGTAGACCAAAAATCCATCAAGGGACAAGTCATAGTAGATAAATAAGGAAAATCTCCTACCTGAAGAGATTATCCTATTGCTAAAAATTTTCTAGATGAATCCATCATGACTATCACCTCGAATACACAAAGGAAGCTCTATTTTGATGGATCTTTCACATAAAAAGGATCAGGGGTAGGAATTCTATTTGTGACACCACAAGGGGATCTTATCCCTAAATATTATAAATTAAAATTTGAATGTACATATAATATTGTAGATTACAAGGCCTTGGTAATAGGGTTTCATCAATGTTAGGTGGAAAATCACTAATCTACTTATCTTTGGTGACTCCCAATTATTTATCGGGCAAGTTAATGACGAGTATCAAACAAAGGATGATAAGATGCTTCCCTATCATAGAATGGTCGATCTGAAATCTAACTTCATAGAGATTGTATTCCAATAGATCCTAAGAGATTAAAAAAAGTGTCTAATGCAATAGCCACCATTGAATCTTTGATATTTATGCTAGAGCATAGTAAACAATGTGAGTTTGTTGTCAAGAATCTTATGGTTCTTACATATGACTAACCGGACTCTGAAATAGTGTGTAATACTGTTGGTCCTAATTCCCCTTGGTACCAATATATTTACTCCTACCTCCATAATGGCATTGATCCACTTAACCTCACACGTAACCAATGAAAAACTTTCATTCACTAAACCTCTCGCTATACTATCCTTGGTGATACCCTTTTCTAGAAAAAATTTGATGGAACTCTACTTAGATGTTTGAATTTAGAGGAAGTGCAAAGAAACTTAGAAGAGGTGCAATAAGGAATATATGGGACTCACACCAATGGATTCATTTTGTCTAAGAAGTTTCTGCATACTAGATACTATTGGCCCACCATGGATTATTACTCCTACCACTATGTGAAGAGATGTGTTCCATGTCAGTAGTATGAAGATTTGATATAGGCACCCACGCAAGCCCTTCAACCCACTATCACACATTATAATTTCTCATATTGGGGTTTTGACCTCATTAGCCAGATATTTTCAAATTCTTGTAGTAACTACAAATATATCATTTCTACCACTGGGTCGAAGCTATACCTCTTACATATACTATAGGAAAATAGATCTTGAAGTTCATCCTAAACTACTTTATCTATTGCTATGACATACCTTAAGATATCCTCACTGATAATGGATCTCCTTTCAAAAATAAGGATATGAAATTTGTAAGAAATTCAGCATCACCCATCATTTTTCTAGCAAGTAATTCCCACTAGGTAATGGTAAGGCTGAGTCTACCAATAAGACTACCCTCAAAATACTCAAAAAGATAGTCAATGATGCTGGCCATGATTGACACCTTTAGTTGAACCCTTCCTTATGGGACCATCATAATTCCATTTGTACCCCCCACTAGAGCCACTCCATTTTCCCTTTTTATGGTATTGAGGCTAATTTTCCCATCGAAATCAAGCTCCCTTCCCTCAAAATATCCCTAAAGAATCTAATGTTTGAGGAAGAATACCGAGTTTATCATACCAAGTTTCTCACTTTTAGGAGCTTCAAATACTATATGAGAGACACATAAATTCCCCAAACCACCTTTGTGTATATCAAAATCACCTACAGTTGTAGTTCAATAAGAAGATCAAACCTTGAAGTCGGTGATCTAGTCCTACAACACAACATGAAGAATCTCCAGAACCGTGAAAAGAAAGGAAAGTTTGAGCCTCATTGGTTGGGATCATTTGCTCCTTGATCCTACAAATATTTTCCATCTGAATTTCTTCTATGTGTATTTCATCAACAAGTTCTTGTACAACAAAAAATTAGATAGTTGACAAAAAAAATCCAAAAACAATATAAAATGATCCTAAAGAAAATATAAAAAGCAGAAAAAGTCTTGAAAAAATTGTTAACCTGGTGAAAACTTGGCAAACAAGAACCTTGATAATACCAAAAAGATCATAATATCAAAAAAATATAAAAAATTGAAAAACCCCCCAAAAAAGAGTAAAGAGAAATAAATTATCCAGAAGTGAAAACTTGGCAATAAGGAACTCTGGTCAAGTACCATGGTGAAAAACTATTTCAAGCACCATGAGTAGTAAACTTGGGCCCACTATCTATCAAGGTCACTTTATTTTTCCATCGATTCCTCCACCCACTCCAATATCTATGTGATAATCCTACTTAGTTTCACTCCGTTCTTACTATCCTATAGTTCCATGCTAGAATAACTGAGAGGGAGGGTGAATAAGCTAGATCAATTATCCTATAGTCCAAAATATATGGATATACCTTACAAAACAATTCCAATGAATTATGTAGCTCGGTAACATAAAATATCAATCTATCTGTCAAGTTTACCGATTACCAGTAATTATCCAACTGTGATTACCAACTAAATCAACTATGTAGTATGTAAAGTATGATAGCAAAACAAATATAACAAATAACACATAACATAATGATTTAACATGAAAACCTTGCTAAGGTAAAAACCACTTGGGACCGGTAACCCAAAATAATTCACTCTTTTGAAGTGAGCTCAGTGAAGAGCTAACCCTGTTAAAGGTTACAATGCACACTATCAGGTGTGACCTGGTTAGAGGATTTATCACTAACAGTTAAATTTTGACCAACATTCACTATGGGGTCAACAAGATAATACTTTACATTCAACAAATGTCATAGGGTAGTATATAAGACTGTTAAGTCCACTCGGTTAAGAGATTTTTTGAATTAATGGTTAAATTGATACAATACTGATTTGATTCAAATACAACACAATTGCAAATATTCAGATCTATGCTAAGCCCATACAAATCCTCAGATCATTAATCAATTTCACTTCCTTAATATTTCTCAACTTACTTTCACTTGGTAAATAGTTCTTTGACGCTCGGTAATGTCTACAGCTCAGTTCTTTTAATAACTAGTTTGATCAAGCATGCATGAATATAGTCTTCATGTGAAATCTCTCCAGTCTCCTTCTTTTTGGCATGTTTTAATAATAAAACTCATATCTCTTATATAGACAAGTAAAACATTTTCATATCAGCCATTAGATTTTACCTCTTAATCTCCTTCATCCATTTTTCCGCTTAAACCTTCCTCGATAGATGTGTCATTAACACATTTCAATCTCATCCTTTAGATCTCCAAATTTTGGCAGCCATGGATCTCATAACAAACTTTATCCTTAACCTTGAAATCATAACAATTTCCAGCTCAGCAAATTTAGTCGGCTATTCTTAGCATTTAATGTTTTAATCCATACTTAGTTGATATAGAAATGCGTCGATGATAACAAGCTAACTAGCTCGGTTAATACTGTCACTCGATATACACTGCACTGGCTTGGTGTATACATAAATCTTCAATTACTGACCACATTGACTTGTTCAATTTCAAATCTCTTCTTCATAATAGATTAATGTAACATGCTCAAGTCAACAATATAAATCCATAGACTCATCAATAAGTTACCCAATGTTTTCCTTATCCTTATCTGTCATATCCATCTTTTCCTCATGTAGATATCTCAATTCTTCATCTTTTCTTCCTTCAATAGATGTTTGTAACTAAATGATAAGTACTATCACAACTAGTTGACATCAATGACAACATATTGACTAATTTAATCATCTTACATATCATTTCAGTATCTCGGTGATCTATAATCACTATTTCTTCAGTTCATCAAATATTCAATTAGTTGTAGTTCGTCAATCTCTCCCTTTGGAATTGATGGCAACACAAGCAATATGAAAATACTACACATACCAAACATGTATTCTACAAGTATGTAAGTAAATGCTATAGCTCATAAGCTCTCCCTAGCTTGATATTTAATATTTTTAATCACTACAAAACAAAACAACATTACATGCAGAGTCTCCTTGTAGTTTTCGTCTTTTCAGTTCTCAAATTCTCTTTGTTCTCAAAAACAAATATTCAAGTCTCTCTCTTTCTACAATCTCTCTCCCTATTTGTGTTCTCACTAACTAATTTTCCATATTCATTCTCTCTAATATTCTCTCCCTTTGACAAAAATGCCAAAGAAAATATACAAACAACTCTTCAGCAGCCAAGTATTTCTCTATTGCTCGATTCATATCTTGTACCTTCAGTGTACAGATAAAAAATTTATGTTCCAGCTTCTACAATCTTTCACAACCTTAGAAAAAATCCAAAGTGTGAGCTATGCGCATCAACATGAATGATCTTCTGATAAGTATAGGTTGATGCAACCTCTAGATCACCTTAGTGACTAGTAGATAGGGGATGAACCCCAAGTCTAGTCCTCAAATATTCAAATGTGTCATTCAGCAAGGGTTTAGTAAAAATATTAGCAAGTTGTTCCTTAGATGTTACAAATTCTAGTTTCACCTACTTCTCTTGAACTTGTTCCCTTAAGTAGTGATACTTAATAGATATATTCTTTATCTTTGAATGCACCACAGGATCCTTAGAAATATTTATAGCACTAGTGTTGTCACAATATATAATCATCGGGTCAGTGATTACATCATTCATTCCTTCCAACACTTGTCTAATCCAAGAAATATATGGACAATTTGTAGTAGCAAAAACATACTTTGCTTTAGTAGTAGACTAAGAAATGCATGCTTGTTTCTTGCTAATCCAAGTCACAAGCCTTTCCCTTAAAAAGAATGGTCCACCGATTGTGCTTTTTTAGTCATCTATGTTTTCGGCCCAATCTGCATGGGTGTAAACTCTAAGTTCAAATTTTCCTTCCAATGTGTACCATAAACCATAGTCTTCTGTCTTCTTCAAGTATCTCAAAATTATTTTCACTGCAACCATATGTGAATCTTTAGGATTGGTAGAAAATCTAGCCACAATCCCAACAACATGTGCAATATCAGGCCTACTGTGTATAACATACATCAGTTTACCAATCATAGATCGGTACAGAGTTTGATTTACTTCTATAGATTAATCATCCTTTGTCAATTTACATCTAGTTACCATCAGTTTTCCTACTGGTTTAACATGTTCCATGCCAAAAGTTTTGAACACTTCTTTAATGTATTTTGATTGAGTGATGAAAATCACATCATTCTGCTATATAATCTACAAACCTAGAAAGAATTTAATCTCTCCAAACATAGACATCTCAAATTCATTTCTCATTTCATCAACAAAATATTTGCAAATATGATCTTGTCCACCAAAGATTATATCATCAACAAATATCTCAGAAATCAAAATATTTTCATCAGATTCTCCTTTTATATACAAATTACTATTTTCACTAGTTCTTACAAAGCCAATACTGATAAGATAAGCATGTAGTCTTTCATACCATTTTTCCAAAGGAATCAAAAGGATGCCAAATCTGAACCCTTTAGTTACAAAGAGTCAAGGAAATAACATAATTGAACTGATGGTTACAAAGAGCTAATACAGTTGACAAGTTTTAATGAGAGGATACCAGATTGATATGAATCTTGATGAATTTGATATGCCCCAAGCGATGTGCCGCAAGTGACGAGGACTTTTTATGAATCGAAAACTAGACGTGGTTGTTGTCTTGATTACTGAAGGAAATTTGATTGATAAATTTGATTAATGATGTGTAATACCATGCCCCCTTCAGGATAAAAATAAAAATATGGCAAGAAAGCCAGCATGAATTGGTTTAGAGGTGATGTAATCAATTTTAGAAGTGGTTATGCACGTTCAGAGATACGTTCTACATTGTTTGGAGGTCATGTTGACCAATTTTGACTAGGTTTGACCATGAGTTGACTATGGTTGACCAAGTTGAAATTTGAAGAGTTTGATGTATGATAATCAGTTAAGTTGAATACTGGATTCTTGTGATGTTATGAAGGTTGATTATGCAAGCAGTCCGTCGTCCTAGGTCTGGAAAGTTTAAATTACGATTTTGACAATATAAACAATCTCAGATTTCAATTTTGATCCTGAAAATGGGTTCAAAATGTCAAAATTAGCCAGGGGTGCAATTTTCACGCAAAATGAAGCACTTTGAAAAATTAGGTCAAAACCTATATAAGGCCCAAAAGGGTCATTTTCAATTCATTTTAACCTTTGACGTTTATAAACCTTGTGGAGCCCTCTGAGAGAAAAAATGCAAGTGCCCGTGACATCTCACCATTTTAAGTGTAGCCTGTGATATCTGAGACCTCGACAGTATGGTAATCCGGTAAGTGGACCTCTGTGCCTCTTTGTGAATTCAAATTTGTAGCTTTTTTATGCTTTTTAGGATTTTTAGGACAAGTTTAGGTTTTTTGAATTTTTGCACCACGAAAACTCGTACGATAGTCTATTAGGACTCGTACAAGTTTCCAATCCAATTTAGAATGTCATGCCTATTTTAGTAGTAACTCATATAAGGGGCACCCATTTGTCATACAATATTTCATCAGGTCCCTCAAGTGTCGTGCGAGAACACATATATTGTCGTATACTCATGAAGTCTCATATGTGATGGTATATATTGTCGTACGAGTTTTCATGCCAGTCTGAATTGTCGTATGGAAAACATAGACCATTTTTGAAGTCCTTAGGTCAAATTTTCAAGCTTTTTGATTTCATAGCTGATTTTGATAGCATTCTCTACCATTTTATCAAAGGATGTATGATTTTACATTTGTAGATGATAATTGATTTTCGGAATCAGATTATTGATAAAGATTTCTAGTTTCTCATTCTTCGGGATTGATCGGGCATAGAGTGAAAATTTCTTCCTCCATCATTTGAGGAAGGTTAGGAAGGGTTCTCCTGAGTTTTGTTTTAGATTACAGATATCGATCATGGTGACTAGATGTTGGATATTGTAGGAGTATTGTTGATAAAACAATTTGATTAACTCCTCAAAAGTCTTGATTGTAGGGGGCATCTTAGAGAACCAATTGATGGATGTCCCTCCCAAAGATTGGGGGAAGAGATGCATTAAGAATGTAGGTTCATGCATAAATTCCATGGACAAGGTGCAAAACTCTCTAACATGATCTTAATTTCCATCATATATATCATATTTTAGGAGCTCTACCCCTTTATGAAATGGTGGCATATACAAGCTACAATCGAATGGGAACGGACATAGAGCATCCGCGGAGAATTTTTTAGGTTCTTTCTCCCTTTCTAGCTGATTTAGCTTAACTTGAATTGCATGTATTTGTTTCATCATAGTGGTGATGGGTGTTTCTTCCTCATGTGTGACGATATTGTCAATGTTGAAGCTTGGAGGAAGTTTGGCCCCTTGTTGGGATAATTCAAGGAAACATGCCTCTTGGTCTTCACACAAGAAGTGTTTTATCATTTTCTTGAAGACATCATCATTCTGATATTGGGAAATTTTAGAGGTTGTGGGTTTTTGATCCCCACCATGTTCAGATTGGTGACCCTGGGAGCCTTGGTTTGCTCCTCCTTGAGACATAGTGCTGCTTTGATTTTGATTCAGATTTGATATTGATATTGGAGGGGTTATGTAACCGCTTTTGAAGTGCAAATTTCCAAGGGAGTCTTCTTCATACAAATTTGTATCGTAAGGCTAATGAAATGTCTGAGCCAAAATAGAAGATGATGGAGAGATTTTTGGTTCTCTCTATTTTTGATGCAAGGAAGCTCTAGTTTCTACCATTAATCTCAAGTGAATCAAGAGAGCAAGATAAGACAACTGATTTTATGATATGATTTAGGAAAATTGAATGAAACAACCTTGTCAAGATCAAATTGATTGAAAGATTGATTGGACATAAGTGCAAGATAATGTGCCCTAAGTGTATGGGTAGATGCCCAAAATATGACATACATGAGCTCACAACACTTAGCCATTCAGAGGATAGATTTCAAGATTATTTTGACAAGGTTTTGACACAAGATGAGATGGGATTCAAATCAATGAATGAGAAGGAAAAATCGAGCTAAAAGGACCACTTTGGGAAAATGAGTTGGATTCCCTGTTGACTATGCTCTATTCTTGATACAGGGGATTTTTTGATAGAATTTGAATGATGACTGCAAATGGTTGATTTTTTGACAAAACAGGGATCTTCTAACAGTTTTTGGTTAAATCGCGTATGACTATATCCAGGCTTGTATGACATAGAATTAGGGTTGGCAGGATAATTATAGAGGCTTGTACGACAAATGACTCCAGGGCATATTTTTTCTTAGGGTTTCTGACAATACACGTATGACACAATACTGGTTCTCGTATGAGTTTCTAGGGGTTCTGCTACGACAATTGAAATTCACAGAAAGACTCATATGACAATTGAATTTCTAGGATGACAGTCTACACCAGAAAATGATTTTCTCTCAAAGTTTGCAAGTTTTTCTGTTGTTGGGTGTTTTCAGTATCAAGTTTTTTGCAAATTTATCTGTCTAGGTTTTTAAAAATCTATGTAATTGATCATCTTAGGTTGTTTAGCACAATAGTAGGCTCACAATCACATAAAACAGAGGGAACTGACTCAATGAATCAATCACACCTTTCTTACACTAGCTAGGAGAAGAGATGTATTACTTTCTTGTTGACTTAAGAATACACTCATGGAATCCTCCAAATATGCAGGTCCAACAACATGCAATGGATGTTGAAGCCCATATTAGCCAAGTTCAAGCATCAAAGAGGGCTCGATATGATGAGTTTCTTGGGGTGATTACTATTCACCTTGAACAAGCACTACAAATCATTCAGGGGTGGATCCGTGGAAAAAATAGCATAGAATTTTAATCAAGGCATCCGTTCAAAACTATCTCCCATAGTCCCATAAGCAGGATTTAGGCTGTTGACCCTATGAGCACTTTGACAAGTGTAGTCTCACCAGCAAGATTTAATCATCTTCACTCTACACAAAATCAAAGCATGTTCATGGAATGAGTCCAAGGAAAAAACATAGCTATGTACTCTAAGGCTTTAACCTCAAGGAAGTGTCAAATTTTATAGTGGAGTGGAAGAGTCAGCATAAGACTTGTCCCCACTTGGGTTGTTCCTGGGAGCTTTTTACCTCTCTGGTAGGCCCTCTAAAGGTTTAAAGCAAATGTAAGGTTAGGGACCATAGGATCTAGGTTTTTGATTCTTTGAAAGAGAAGAGAATAATCCCCTAACCTTGTCCATTTCCCTATCCAAGACACACCAAGCAGATTAATCTAGAGACAATACACAAATTGGCACCAAAGAAGACACCTTTTGGGTTTCTGATTGTCCTAAGAAGGAGAAGAGCATAATCCCCTCAGTATTTTCCCCAATGGCAATAGGCACACATACTTATTTAGCTAAGTGCCTATGAAAATGAAATGAAATTTAAGCAAGCATAATATTTGCTCAAATAGTATTAGGCAACCTGCAAAACCACCTGTTAGAAATTTTGTTGATTGAGCATCTTTGACTAGCATTTTTCTAAAAAATGGGGTTATCTGCAAAAGATAGGCTTAGAAGTCAAGACAAGAAGAGGCCAAAGAATGGGTTTTTATGCCTAGTCTTTGTCTCTCATCTTGCACAAATATGTTAGGCTGTCAAAATGATTAGAAACTAGCAAGCATCAATTGTTAGGGTTAGTTGTCAATTGAAATCTGAAATCCAAATATCAAAGACTACTAAAAACTCTGATACGATAATGCAATATTGGAGTCAAAACTCGTATGAGAATATACTACTTCCCATATGATAATTTTGGTACGATATGATAGTGGGTTCCTGCACACATGACACTTCAGCTCTCATACAACAATACCAATACAAATGACATGACAAAGAAGATTATCATCTGTCATACGACAGACAGAGTATTCTAATACGATAATCTACAGAATGTCGTACGAGATTGTACGAAACAAAAATAAAAATTGAAGCTTTGAAATGAAAATGTCAGAAAAATGATAAAATCAAAATGGAAACCCATTGTTGGGCCCCACAGTGGGCACCATAAATGTGCATGTGAAATTGTACCTAGCTGGGAACACAACACTTTAGTAAAACATTAGAGGTTAGTAAATCAGAAAATCTGCAAATAAGACAAATATTGCTAAGCAAGCGATTTACTGCCTTCTAGTAGATGCGAGTTTGATATTCTCAGAATTAGACTGAGACCAGTGACAATGCAACACCTAAATGAAGGATTTAATGATGAAAAAGAAATAGGAAATGAATGTAGATTAATCTATGTTTTTGATTTTTTAATGCAATATGGATGAAAAACTGTATGGAAATTGATCTAAAACTGAATGAAGATGAATGTAATCTAATCTAACAATGATATAAATTGCTATGAAAAATGAATGAAATGATAACAAGAATCTCAAGAAATTAGCACAATCTCACAAAATCGCCAGATTGCACGAGCAAGATTCTCCAAATTCGCAAGAGGGTGATTGTTTGTGAAGGACTGAACCTTGTTTATATAGAAATCCAGATTCTGTGAGAACTCATGGAAAGCCAAAAATCTCTCCATGATCAACTCAGATTGATTGTTGAGTTATCATAAAATCAGAACTAGTTAACTCATAAAATCATGCAAAAACAACTTTTTAACTCAAATAGGAGTTCAGATCACTTTTTCAACTCCCAGTCACATGTTGAGTTTGAAAAGTTAACTAATTGAATTGATTTGTTGATTTAGAGTTTAACTGCTTTTCTGAATGTGCATGGATAATTATGAATTTATTTAATAATTCAAGTGATTTATTCTCAACTTAATTGATTTTTGAATAAAAATAATTGATTTATCAGTTAATCAATTATTTAATCAAACTTTATCCCAAAACTATATCATTAATTTTGACAATTTGATTTAATCAATTAAATACACGTTCAATTGATTATTTTCAGAATTTTGATTTATTGTCAAATAAAAATAATATTAATTAGGAATAAATGTAATTAAATATAATTAAATAATTAAGTGGCATAATTAAATTTAATTAATCAAATATTCGACATATTCAATTAATTAACTTTAGAATAAATAATGTAATTTATTGCCAAATAATATTTAATTAAAGATAATTAGGATAAATTTAGGAATATTCAAGAATATTCCTTGATGCAAAATTGAGATAGGATTACTTAGGGTTTTGATAATTCGATGTGTAGATGTGCCTTCAGTTAGGACTTTTATGTCGATTTCGATCGATTTGTCGATGTAGGAGGTCAATGGTCTTGAAGCCCATTTTTGGGGTATTACAATAAGTACATGCACCTAAGTTCCTCTATACATATAACCTCATATCATATCAAAAAATACAAAAAAATATATCAAACTGACTAAGGAGGGCCTCATGAGGCTAGCTGTGATGATCCCCCTACATCTGATCCCCTGTCATGTCTAGGTGCTCTTGTCAGCCTCATTCCTATTGACACTTGTGAATCTCTACCTGTTTTCTATGAGATAGACCTCTCTAAATAAGGTAGCTACCTCTGATCCTCTAGTACTATCTGCTGATATAGAACCATGTAGTATGTGGTCTCCCATCCTTCCCTAGCTACATCCCTATGTGTGGCAAGTGCAACTTACATGGTTTGTCTCACCCCTAGGAGAGTCAATACCTGGCAATTGATATCTTGATCCTCCCTATATGTCTCTTCTCTCTTCTTCCATCAGTCTCTCTTGATTGTCAGATCCTATACCTTCTATCTAAGAGTGGTGACCTCCCTCTTGGTCTCCTCATCTTCTCATTAGGAGATGGTCATTGTAAACTCTCTTGAGTCCACCTTGTACTATAGTGTATCTAACACTATCTATGCACTATCTACATGAGATTTCTTTGTCTATGCCTGTGTACTAGAATTTGTACCTTCATAGGGTTAGTATTGACAATAATTGAATAAAATAACTAAATTAACCACAAAGGAAGAGCTATTTTAACAAATAAAGATAATTAAGCACTCTATGGATCTCTAACTAGGGATGCTAATGGTGAAGCTCTCAACAAACCTCCATTAATGACAGTCCTAGAATGAGAATATATGATAAAGTAAGCTAAAATAGTTCAATTCAAAATTGAAATGCTTAATTAACTTCTAAAATTTCCTTCCTAGCTCAAAATCTCAAGAGGTTAGATGCAATTCTCAGATTTGTGGATTAATTATGAGTGAATTATCCCTTTCTTTTATAGGATTTGGAAAGGGTAGGGGGTGTAGTTGGATTTGATCAAGGCTGAGTTGGGGTTAAGTCCTTGGTTCCACCCTTTGGAGACAATTTAAATGGATTATCCTCAAAGCTTGGGACAAGAAGACAAGATGAGTGGACAAGATGTTCTTTCAAATTGAGTGATTGAGATTTATTTTGGCTTGATCCATGTGAGCTCTTTCTTTAAATCTTACTGGTTGAGGCTTTTTCCTCCCATGTGGTGTTGAGAAAAAATAGGACTTAATTAATTGAATTTAATTAATTTATTTAGCCATGTGTACCCTTGAGTGGGTTGATTTGATTTAATTCAAACTATACAATTAATTGTATTAATTGCACATTGATTTGATTTATCATGATTTGATAGGTTTTAATTGATCTTTATGGCTTTGATCTTTAATTAAATTGAATTAAAGCTCAATTTTAATTTTGATTGGCTAAATGCTTGTTTAGATTCAATTGCCTTGATTTACCTTGGTTATTTTCATGCATGATCCTGTCCATTTTTTGGCGATTACAAATGCCCCTCTTTGAGTCGAAATGCAAAGTGTGTCTATTCAAAGAATGCCTTAATTTTGATTAAAAGGTCCTGATTCTGTTGATGGTCGATCTTGATGTTCGATATGAGATGTAGATTCTGATGATAGGATTAATGTAGTTCTGATTGATTTGATATTTTGATGGTCAATTCAATGATAGGTTATCTAATATGATGCTTGATTTGATGTTTTGATGCCCCATTTGATAAATGCAAAAATTTTATGCTTGATGATTTTTGATTTGATTTATGATTAGATTGATGATGATGTGATTGCATGCCCCCTCGAGAAATGAATCGAAATGATTTTGGATGATTTGGTTGAGATTTGGAAATTTTGATTTGTTTTTCGATATAAAAATTTGGATATGCCCCAATCATGAGAGAATTTGATGAGAAAAGATTTGATTGATAAGATGTTGTTGATGATGGTTTGGTATCATTTGATGTCAGTCAGAATCACTTGGTTGATGTTGATATCAATTTGATAGAATAAGTTGATGGGTTAATATTTCTTTCTCAAGATCTAGAGAGACAAAATACTAATTTTCCTTCCTCAAGATCTAGAGTTAGGAGATTTGATGTGCTCAAGATGAGCAAATGGATCACATGATAATTTGATTGACGTTAGATGATCAATTGGATGATTTGACTGATTGATTTTTGATATATGATATAATTAGATGTTTTTGCAAGATGGAGTTCATTGGATATTCTCATGATGCAAAATAGGGATTGATAGAAGAGAAGGTGATGAATAGGATTTCCTTGATGAAGCATGAATCATTTTGATGATATATCTTGATGACATTGATGTACCTTTGATGATCAGATTGAGCATGATTTTTGATTATGGATACTTCAAGCATTGATGATGTTGATAAGGACTTTGATTATATATTGATGGACATTTGATGATGTAGATCTCAAGAAATTTGATGATGCACCATTGATGATATCATTGATCATTTGATGTATCTTGATTTGGTCTTTTGATGATGATAACTCTACCCCCTTTAGCTTTCCTTACATATATTGAGAAAAAAGATCCACCCATGCAAACTAACATGCAATTAATCTCTATGGATGCAACTAGCTATCACTATTCAGAATTTGGATGCTTATTTTCATCATCGAGCTTTTGGAACATGAAATTGGTAAAACCCTCATTGGTTTAACCATGATGATATGAATACCTCTTTCCTCAGATTTTAATATTGCAAGTAAATAGACAAAGAATAGATCCCTTTCATATACAAATGTCCTCGATGATTCTTTGATGATCATGTCATTAAACGGACTCACATACTACTATGAATCAACCTAAAGAGAACTCAAGAAGAAATCAAGAAAATATCATGTCTTCATCATTGCTTATCTAGTCAACCATCATCGATTTGCTAAAAAGACATGATTTCACCAATCAAGTAAACACCTTGAATATTTTTGCTTTTGTTTGTAGATCCACATTTCAAAAACTTCATCCACTTTGATCCTTAGTTATGTTTAAATCTTTTAGATTTTGATCTGATTTGTTGTTTGAAGATTTTTTTATTTGATTAAGCTTTTTAGATTTTGATTTGATTTGTCAAATGTTTTTGTTTAGATCAAGTATTTGGATGTTTGAAATGTAATATTGATCAATAAGTTCAAGTGTAGGAATTTTTCAATTTTGATGCAATGATTTTGAGCCAACTTGTGTCTATTTTGATAAGCTCATTGAATTTGGATTGGTGCCCCTGGTTTGATTTAGCAAAGATCATGCTTTGTTGGGCAATGAAACTTTTGAGTGTTTACTTAAGATTTGCAATTTGTATATTTTTAGTTTTTTTTTTTTGGCTTTTTAAAAGTTTTTTTTTTTTTTATGTTTTTGGATTTTTAGAGATTTTTGATGTTTTTCAATTTTAGAGATTTTTGATGTTTTTTAGATTTTAGAGATTTTGATGTTTTTGGATTATCTGAGGAATATTTTCACTTTTTTTTTTTATAAAGATTTTTAGAGATTACTAGTTCTCAAACAAGATCACATTGAATTTGTCCCCAATGTCTAGCAAGGTATAGGACATGAAAGATGGATTTGCAAATTGATGATTCACCAATGAATAGGCAATGATGGATGAAGCAAGTGTGTTACCCATATGACCATCTCCTCAAGATTATCCAAGCTAGGGAAAAATAATATCTCAATATAGGCCAATGATGTGGTGTTGGATAAAATATGGAATAATGACTTGGTGTCATGACGATGGTCCAAAGGAGTGGACATATCAAGAGACTTCTTCTAACATTTTTTTTTTCATTTATTTTATTTTTCAATTGGATCAAGATTAAGGGATTAATGTGGATAGGATCACACAATCATGATAAAGGGGTGGTGAAGGCTATGAGTAGATGGTTTGGGATTATGGGAAGACTTCTTAGGAATAATGAAGGTGGCTTTAGGATAAGAAAGATCATGATAAGGTAGCGTGAACACAAAAAGTGAATAGGCTGATGGATAGGATAACTCATGTCAAGATGCTTAATTCTCATGGATATGTTCAACCTTGTCAAGATGAAATGAGAAATATGTAATATGGATGCAAGTGAGATCAATGGTAGAAAGATGGAGGATATGATGGATGAAAATTTCCCCCAAGTGTAGAGTGCAAGAGAGAGGAATTACACATGATGCCTATTTGCCAAGTTTTCATCATGGTACTTGTCCAAGATGTCACAAGAAGTGGTTTTTACCATAGGATGGATTTAAATTTTTTTTTTTTTTTTTTTTTTTCAATTTTCTCTTTTTGGATGGACTCAATCCTTATTCTCTTTGTATAATCCTTGATAGGGTATGATTTAATGGGCCAAGTGTATGTGATGGAATGGGGATCTCAAATATAACTACACACACAACATGGTCATTACTCACATGATCAAATTACAAGAGAGAGTATGAATTACTCAATCTGAAATTCATGGTGATGTGACCTGTTGCCTCCTATGTAGACGAGGTGTTTAATTTCTCTCATAATGGAGAGCTAACAACCATAAGACCGATTCTACAATGGAGGATTTTCAAGAACTATGAAGATAAACAAACTAAAATTGAACTAAATGAATACAATTTAATCTAAGAGCTTTAAAAAAGATATGATATTAATCTAAAATGGCTTTGAAAGAAACATGAAATGCAAATTACTCTAAATAACTTGAAAATAGAAATGATATTAAGCTATGAACAATTAAGCAAATTAATTCTAAAATGAGATGCAATATTAAGCTAAAATGAGAAAATTATACTAATGCAATAAAATCTTTGAATTGATAAAATTGAGACACAAAAATAATATAGTTTAGTTACTCTCAACAAATTGCCCCTTTCGAATGAAGAAATGAGGTTCATTAAATAGAAAAGCCTAAGAAGAGAATGAAGGGGTTCTTGATTTGAAACTCTTGACCCTTCATTTCCAATTTAGACAAAAAAATATTGAATTAATCAATTAAAAGAATGGAATTTGCCACATAGGGGACTTCTCAAATATCTTGAATTATTAATTCAAAAATGAGTGTCCATTCAAATAACAAGTGATTATTAATTCCTTTGTATGGGTAATTAGCTAAAGGGGGTAGATTTTAATTTAATTTCAAGTACTTAGGACTTTAGAGTTAAATTAATTTATCATAGGGGTAATTTAGCTAATAAAAGTAAAAGATTTTAGGAATTAATTTTAATATTTGATTAATGCAATTAGGGTTTTTGCAATTGACATCAAGTCGAATTAAGTCAAGTAGGAGAGAGAAAATTACCTAGGAAACTAGGACTTTGGAGATGTAAAATTGATGAAAATGAACCAAAATTGATTGAATTTAATAGGTACCAATTTTGGGGTATTACATTTGCCTCTCTTTGAATTGATGTGTGAGTAGTGCGTTGATTCAAAGAATAGCCTGAAGTGACAAATGACAAGAAATTCAGAAGTCTAGGTTAGGTTGCCAAGACACCGAGCAGATCAAAGCATGATTTTTTGAAGTCTAAGTTAGATTGCGAAGACAACGGTCTTGAGAGAAGATGAGAATTGGGGTTAGGTTTCCCCAATGCCCAGAATGAGATTCAGATGCAAACTTAGGACTGTCTCCAGAATCAGGGTTAGATTGCCCCAATACGAAGCTCAACCCTCTAAGACCTGGGTTAGATTGCCCAAATAATGGTCTAAGAGAGAGATTTTGAGAGCCATCTTTAGAACGAAGCTTGAATCCTAGGAATCAAGGCTAGATTGCCCCAATACCTAAAATATTTTGAGAACCATCTCCAGAACAAAGCCTGATTCCCAAGGATCTGAGTTAGATTGCTCAGATGCCTAAAAGATAGATGACCAGATAGCAAGATGTGAGGCATCAAGATGCCCCTAGCAATGAGAACTAAAGATTTAGATTAGACTAATTCAAGAATTGATTCGAAAAGATTCAAATGATGCAATCATCCTGCCCCCTCGGGAGAAAAATGAGAAGATGACATAAGCGGGATGATTAACAATAAGAAGTTGCAGAGAAAAGCAATTAGACTAGTTTTGAGAAACTGCAGAAGCAAATCAGAGAAAAGAAGAGGTCCTGTTGATGAATTTTGACCAAAGTTGACCATGGTTGACTAGAGTTGAATTTGATGAAAAGAGAAAAGATCTTGAGAACATGATGCAAATATGAGGGTCTAGCAAAAAGATGATGCCAGAAGGTTGACTGCACAAGCGTCCGATCCCAAAGGGTCCTTAGAATTTTAAAATGCAATTTTTAGCTATCTATAGATGTCAGACTTTGATTTCAATCCTGAAAATGGATTTAGAGCAGTCAATTTAGCCAAGGGTGTGGTTTTCATGCAAAATGGAGCACTTTTGAAAATTAGGTCAAAAGCTATATAAGGCCTAGAGGGGTCATTTTCAAGTCATTATTCACTTTTGCCTTCTTGTGATTTTTGAGCTCTAAGAGAGAAGATGGAGGGTCTTCCACTACATATGCATAGATTTGAGCACTCTTGATGACATGCCTGGCCTATGGAGTATGACACACTTGTAAGTAGTCAGTAAACCTTCTTGCTTTCAATTCGTATAGCTTTTTAGGTCAATTTAGGATAGATTTAGCAATGTTTAGTCCATGTTCTTCCAATCTCACATGAGGAAGTAGTTTCCTCGCACCAGCCTAGGTCTCCCCTCAGGTGAGGAAGTAGTTTCCTCACATGAGTTGGGTCTCCTTTGCGTGGGCTCTAGCTGAAAGCTCATGCGAGCTGAGAGGGGGTCCCGCACGAGATTGTAGCAGCTCATGCAAGATTGAGTCCTGTTTCGCACAAGGAAATGGTTTCCTTGCATGAAAAACTATTGTAGAGTTTGAATTCTTTGCCAAAGTTTGTCAAATTTTCATGAAATCAGCTAAGTATAGCATCACAAAGCCATGTCTAGAATAAATGTCTTGTTGCATTTACTGTTGTTGTGTTAAAAACCATCATGTCAAGATACTGATCCAACGTCATTGCTTGCTTTGCAGGTTGACTTTCTTGATGTTTCCTTCAAGACACACCATCCTCTGATCACCACATTGGTGCAAAGATTGATAGATGCAGAGAGTGCTAATATTGATGGGCTTGGCCTAGGATACTTGCGTGATCTACCTGACATTCGGGTAAATCACGATCTTCTTGGTGCATTGGTAGAGCATTTCCATTCAGAGATGAACACTTTTCACTTTTCGATGGGGGAGATGACGGTGACTCCCGAGAATGTATACAGGATCCTGTAGATACTAGTCCATGGTGCTCAAGTGGAGTACAAGACACAGCTGCGACATGGGATAGTAGCCTTGGGGATGATCTTTAGGGATGATTTAGTGATGGGCTGGGCCATCTCTTGGGATGATTTGACATGTAGATACATCAGTGCTCACCTGTTAGCCATTGTACTTGCAATGTTCTTGAGCTGCTACCTTGTTCCAGATCAAGGTCAGCATGGTCTAGAGTGTGGTTGGGGCACGATGCTATGGAGGATGTTGGAGAGACCAGTCGTCAGGTTCAGATGGGGTGAGTGCATGCTAGCCCATATGTATCATGAGATGCATGAGGTAGTATATCGTAGTGCGAGGACAATGGTAGCAGGAGTCTTCATCTTGTAGATTTGGGCCTAGGAGCATCTCCTCATTTGTAGACCCATCTTCCATGACACACGACAACCACTTGAGCCGTATATTTATAGATATGCAGGTCAGATGACCCAGCCCCTGCTGGGTAAGACATAACAGTGGAGAGGATAGCTGGATGACATGGAAGTTGTAGTATGGAGACCTTGGGTGGCTACTGAGCCATGGGATGATGCTCGAAGAGAGCTATCACATATGTTTGTATCTCATCCATTGATTGGACATAGTGTTACTATCATAGAGAGATTCCTGGTTACAAGTGTCCTGTGCTAGTTCAGTAGGTAGTAGGACATATCATAGGAGTAATGCCCCTACGCTCACTTCTTTGATGAGGAGAAGAAGGGGTGGAATGCTAGATTGGATCCAGGGTGGTGTACTATAGAGGCACACATTCTAGCCGTGTGATGGGATTACATGGTGGGTGTCACCAATGTAGGGTTGACACTTGCATATAGAGATCAGTTGATTGCACATCCTCATCTGAGGTTTATAGATCTGGTTGGTGTGGGAGAATAGTAGTAGCTTGCACAACAACAGTAGGCATAGGATCAACAACCACCAGCCCAACAGCCACTAGTTCAGTAGCCTGTACAATAGTAGGCTGCACAATAGGGATAACAGTAGCAGAGAGTACTGAGACCCAGAGTAGGGAAGATTAGCATCCTTGCTAGGATGATGCACTCAAACATAGGAGCTGGGACTAGTGGGGCCCAGCAGAGGTTCACCAGGAAATGGATGACAGATACATCACAATAGGCTCCTCTAGATGATGATACAAATATGCTTGATATTTTGGTAGGAGCAGGGACACCACAGCTGTAGGAGGCTCTCAGGAAGAGCTGGGAGAGAGTATGAAAGGTACAGTGAGAGCAGGATGATTACCATACTTGACTCATTAGAGAGGAGACCCATGTAGCTGATCGGGATGCTGAGATCAGACATCTGTGAGATGAGCTAGCACAGTCAAGGATTGAGACCAGATATGAGGCTGCTCAGGCAGCATACTACTATGCAGCTTATTGTAGGGTTGTTCCAGATTTGTTAGAGTAGGTACCACCATTCGCTGATTACGCTGGAGCTCCATAGGAACCTCCACTAGTACCTCCATAGGCACCACCATAGGCACCTCCATAGCCATAAGAACCTCCATAGTGGCTGATGCCACCACCTTAGAGACCATTGCCACCACTGCCACCAGGTGGTGCAGGACCTAGCTACTCCATTTTGATACTTTTGTACATTGTAGCCTATATTGATACTATGCTTGAGTAGCACCTCCTCTTTTGTACATGATATTATTCGAGATATATATATTAGATTGACAGTTTGATATCATTGTACTTGTGGTTATATTGCTTTGATATTGATGTTTATGAGATGTTTCTATATGCTTAGATGTATGGATAGAAATGTATGAAATGCACATGCTTTATTTTATGAATATGCACATGGTTTATTTTTATGATGATGCAATGATAGATGGATATAATGTATGCATAGATGAAATGTATGATTTGAATTATGCTTATAGCAGATGCACATGTATATGTAGATGAATTTATGTAATGCAAATGGAAATGAAATGAAAATGCAATGGATATGTAATGTATATGGTACTAATCATCTCATGTAGGATTGTCGCAATATATGATAGGTACTAATCAAAAAGATATGTTTCAAAGATCGAGAGTGAGGACTAGACACTTGTGCAACCAAGATGAAATTGGGACAAAAAGATGAGAACCTTTGATGAATGGAAAGCAATGAAGAGAGTAACAAGATATTGTCTCAAATCCAAGCTTAACATGCAAATGCAAGCCTAAACTAAAATGCAAGCCTAGAATGGAAATGCAAGCTCCAGGACTTGGTTGTTGGACTCACTGTATTTATCATCATCAAGTTCATTTAAGCATGAGATGATCACAAAATGTCATACAATCTTCACTAACATTGCAATTATGAGAATATGAATATGACATAAGTCTTAGATTTGTCAGAATGCAGTGTAAGCATTAAGGCACAAGAAGCCAGAATGACCTGAACACCTATTCCTTTTGATTTAGCAAGTTAACATAAGCATAAAAACATGATTGCTAAAATAACCTGAATGTTGCTTGTGAACAAACACACCAGACATGTGAGAGTTCCTTCTTTTGCCAAAAAGTGCTCGCAGTGACCCTTACATTCACTTAGCAGGATGAGCATTAGCAATTTCACTTGTAGCATAAAGAAGTCACTCAAAATAGATAAGGAGAAGTACCAACCTCACCAAAGTGTCCATATAAAAGGAGTCAAGGTATGCATGGCCATCCAATATGAGATGAAGGCTCTTATAGATGGACACCTTGTTGGGAATATTCTTAAAATTATGAGGTTTTTTGTCCATTCTGATGAGTTAATCCTCTGGTCTGTAAAGTTTCCTAGGTCCAAGTGTCAGAGTTCTTCAAAAAATTGACATAACCTTATTTCAAAATCTTTACTCTAGGTCCTGTCCTTGAAAAATGTTGAATTCATGCAAAAATCCTCATGTTTGGCCTCTTATTTTTCTTTTATTGTTACCTTTTTAAGTCACTTGAGTGGATTAAGTTGTGCACATGCTTAAATTTTGTGTTCGCTGAATCAAAAAAGGTCATAGCGTGTCTCATGTATTATTCGGTGATTCAGTGAACAAGTCAATCCTATGTTAAGCGCCAGTTTAGTCACGTGGTCTCTAAGTATCCCGGTTAACACCTCAGTTATTCAACAAACTGGAGAATGTGTTAAAAGTGTTAAGTGTCATCTTTGTTTGCGTAGTCTCCAAGTATCTAGTGGTTATCAAAAAACATCTGGTGATTTAGAGAATGCATTATCTCCAATTCGCGTATTCCTTGGCGGTTCTTTGCAAATGTTTCAGCGACTTGGCGACAACGGTTATCACTCATTCTCTGAATCTAGCGGTTAAAGGAAAAATAACTGAGCGACTTGGTGAATACCACAGATCACTGTCAAGATCGACGGTAGTGGTTTAATCTTAGGTATTGTTGGGTCCTACATGTTTCATTTGCCGAATAAGCGAATGTATGAAGACTTCAAAGTTTGGCGGCCCCGACAGTTTGATATGAAGAATTTCATGGAATGGATGTTTTAAAGTGTTCGCTTGTTCTCGGAATAAGTTAGTCAAAAGCTAAATGATTTAGTGATTCAGTGAGTCATGTGGTCGTGGGTTCTCTAAAAGGAAAAGGTAAAGGGCGTAATCATTTGGTGAATGCGCGAATAAAGGGATTTGCTAAGTTTTCAAGTTTTCAGTCGCTTAATCACAGATTGAGATATTCAGTGTTTAATATAATCTGGTGATTCAACACACCCTTTGTTCGCTGAATCTCGTAATCAAATGACCAATGATCAAATGTTTCAATGAACTAGCGACGGCCATAGATCATCAACAAGATCAACGGTTCATTCAGAATCTCAGAGTTAAAGGTGATGGTTAAGAAAGATTCAGTGATTCAGAGATTGAAGGTTTTACTAGTTCTCCAAGTATTTTAGTGGTTAGGTGATCCATTTAGCGAATGTGCGAACCCTTTGTTCACTGAATCTCCAAAAGATTTAACAGTTAGCTGCAACATTAAGAGAATGCGAGATGGTTTTATTCGCTAGTTCGCTGAATAATAACTGCAGTCAAGTGCTTGAAGGGTGTTGCTATGTTTGCTAATTCGTGAAAAGTATCATGAGTTAAGGGTTGCATTTCGAGAACCCGCGAAGGCTCTGGTCACTAGTTCTCTGAATATATGCTAGGGTTAGCATTGCATTTAGCAATCATGAGAAGCTTTCAGTCGCGGATTCGCTAAATGGGCCCAGTTGGAAAAGGTAATAAAAAAGGGGAAAGGGACCGTTGCCTGCATGGATAAAGTACAACATCAAGCTGGAAAGTGAACTAATGAGCCATCCAATCAGTTTCGAAGGAAGATTGTATGATGTAAACAGGTTTAAAGTATAGGATCTTAATCATTTGCCTCTTTGCCTTGTTTTTGAGTTTTTTTAAATCTATCTGTCAACATCTGTACATCGGCTAGCTCCATTTTAAAAATTGGTGACATGCGAAATTGAATGCGGGAGCAGTTAAGGAGATTTACAATGATTGTGGTAGTTGTAAAAGCTTCTCTGCATTGATAAATAAGTTAAGCCTCATTGTTTCCTGTGTCCAAAATCATTCAAAGAGAATTGTGTCATTCTGAAGTGATTTTTGAAGGCCAAGTGAATCCATTTTGCAGAGATTGAAGGTAATTCTGAAGCCAGGATGAGTCAACCTAAGAGAAGTGTAGCATCTTCCAGCAGTGAAGCAAAAGCTAAAAGTGGTGAAGATAAGAGCAAGCCTAATTATTCAGATGAGTTTTTGAAGTTTCTACCTGGTTCCAATCAAAACAAAAGAGCTCTTGATGATGTTTTTGAAGATGTTCTAGGGTTTTGCAGAGATCCTATCACACCAAACACAACAGGTTATACTATCTTCAATTTCTTTTATAAAAATAGAGATAGTCATATACCTATATGTAATGGTTGGGCTTTGGGGTTAGGGAAATTAGTAGTGCCTGATGTATTCCTGGATGCGGATTTAATTGTTGCTCTAGCTAGGTGCTACGACCCTATTTCTAAGACTATTAGGAAAGAGGACCAGTCAGCTTTGGTTACTCTTGATAGGGGTTCGTTCATGAAGGCTTTTAATGTTTATACATCCACGTCTACTGAAATTGATTTGAGCAAAGAAAAGGAGAGGTATAAGAAGAATATAGGGATAGTGAAGGACCAAATAACGAAGCATATCCTGAAACAGGATAAGTATATAGCTCCCCTCCTTGCTCACATGAATGCCCCTTACCAATTTAAGTCCCTTCAGCATTACATGAAACAAACTTGTTATGGGTTGTGTAGGGTTTTGGGAATTGATGGAGATGCAGAGTTTTTACCAGCTGACCTTTTGATGATTATCCTGGACATCCAGAATTCTCTGGTTAACACTGACTATGATTATATCCAGTACATCATTGATAGAATGCATGAGGGTCTAATTTCTGTCAAGGACAGTAAGAGCCCAATTAAGTTCATGCATTATTCTTTGCTAATGCATTTAATTTTGTTCTTCAATGTTAGTAGTTTTGATTCGAACATGCTAAAGCCAAGGTTCAACTTTGAAGGCCAGTATAATCCAGTGCAATTATGGGTGAGGATGTGGAATTCTACTTCCAATGAGGGGAATTTTTGTCTCTTTTAGAATTTCATTGTGTATCCTCTTGTAAGGATGTTAGGGATCAACACTACAAGGATATCCCTAAGGGTCCTCAGGCTCCTACGACCAATGTAGTTTGTAAACAATTGGGAGGGAGATCACAACTGGGGTGATTTTTACTTAGGGGAGAATGCTACAATTTTGAGAGTCTATGATTGCCCCCAGCCCCCACATCTGTTACCAAAGTATGTGCCTCCAAGGGTTTCTTGTTTGGAATTTGTGTGGTAGTTAATGTGGACAGATAGGGAAATTCTAGCCCCTCACAGGAAGGGTACATTCACACCTAGGCAATTCAAGATAGGTGTCTTCCTGGTAGGAAAGAGGGCATTTCCTCAGATTACTGCATGGTTAAATTAGTTCAAAATGGCTACTGGTGCTTGTAGGCATGTAGATCTTGAGGGCTTTATCAAAATTGCTAGGATGCTGTATATCCCAAACATTGGTGTGAACAGAGAACATGAAGGCTTGGACAAGGAAGATGTAGTCAGAAATATCATCGATGATGATGAGGTCAAGAGGAGATGGAACAGGTACTTTGATTTAATAGACTTGTCAAAACAAGTAAAGGCAGCCCAGCTTCCTTTTGAGGGTTTCTTCCCTGACCTTCCATATTTGAAAAGAATTGACAGGATGATAGAGATGCATGACACTCTATCAAATCAGTTGGAGAAGTTGATTGACCAGAGTCAACCAAAGAAAACAAAAGGGTATTCATCTTCTGATCAAGAGGAGTTTTCTGATGAATCATAGGAAGGAGACAGCCCGCCACAAATGGAAGATGTACAAAGTGTTAGGCCTTTTGAAGACCAACCAGAAATAGGGGATATTCCAGAGCCACCCTTGAAGAGACAGAGGCTTGAGGTGGGAGAGCCTTCAAGGCAGGAAAAATAGAGGAGAACAATTGATAGAGCATCTTCTCTAGTGCCAGGTGATAGGGTTTACCATCACCAATTGAGAAAGGCAATAAGAGAAGGAAAGAAGGTGGCCTCTGATGAAGTAGATAAGGAACAGTCCTTGTGGTTAGAAAGGGATATCAGAGAGGTCTACCAGGAGGAATTTTTGAGTGATGACCATTTTATTAAAACTAATGAATTCAAGAGTTTTCTTATTTGGAATAAGCAGCAAGAAGTGAGGAAACTTCTGCCTGAAGGTATGGAGCCAAGTGAAGAGACTTTGAGAGCATTAAATTCATATGATCCTAGCCTTGATCCTATAACTGCAGATGAGGCTAGACAATTGGTCAAGTCAAGTGGAATGCTATTGACTCCAGGATGGGATCTGACCTCTGCTTTCATCATAGATCAAATAAGAAAGCAACCACCGGGCAACCTGTCATATGAGGTTCACATTGGTGATATGATAAGAGGAAGTGGCTATGACCCTAAATCTCAAGCTGTTGCAATGTGGTCCATGGCCCCTAGGACTCAAAAGCCATCCCTATTAAGTATTGAAGATAAAATGGAAGGGAATCAGATTATTTGGACTGTGCAGAATACAACAGACCTTGAAGTTTCTAAGGCAGTGACTCATTGGGCTAACCTGAATGAGGAAAAAATAGTTCAATTATCTGAAAGGTACTCAAAGTTGTTTGAAAGTGCAAACCTGGTAGCCAAGGATAGAGATTTAAAGATGATGAAGATCAAGCAGCTGGAAGATGAATTGGCAGAGATCAGAGTTAAGCTAGAGGAAGCTTCGAAGGTGGTTGTTGTTCCCCCTGTGCAGATTGAGGTCCCAATTCAAATTGATGAAGAAGTAACTGAGGGACCTAATGAAGATTCAGATAAGGTAAGGATAGAGGCATCTTTGGACACCATGTCAAAGATTATACAATACAGGTGAGATAAAATAACAGACAAAATGGATACAGTTTATCAGTCAGTCAGCCAATTACACTAGACAAATAGAAAGATAAATGAATCATTGGCTGCTTTGGAGCCACTTCATAGTGTTTGGTCTGGAAGAAATTTGTTGTTTGATAAACTTGATAGCTTACAAGAGCATAAGCTTGAGATCCCTGGAGTAGTTACAAAAGTTTTTGAGAAGATTGGCTTAATCAATGTTGTTTCAAAGTTTTTTAAAGGTAAGTCTAACCAGGTGAGGGTTAAGTTGTTAATGTTTGATAAACATTATAGCAAGTATTTTCCTGCGGTATGTGATGACAATGGAAACCTGATCAAGTTGGAAGAATGGAAGCTGTTAATGGATCAGTTGGTGATTACACAAGATGTTTTCCTTAATAATGACAATACTCTAGATTTTGAAAGGTGTAATAACATCATTGATAGTTTATTTAAGATTGAAAATGATTGCATACAATTTGTGGCAGAAGCCAAGAATGTAACTGATTCCATGTGGGACAAGCAAGTCAGCTTGTTACAAGAATTGTAGACTTACAACTGGCCAGCAGATGATGAAGTAGCGGCTTGGGAGAAGCTGACAGTAAAGAAGAAAAAGAGGCCAGTTGTCCAACTTATCAAGGAAGAGGAGGAATAGAATTACAGATGGCATCTGATCCGGTAAATGAGAGAGAACAAGCTTCAAACAAAGGATGATGTAAATTAGCTGGATGGCAGTCATCATTCATGCAGCGAATTCAGCAACTACTCTGAAATATCTTTGGACAAAGATGCCACCTGTGGATTTGTTTGAAAAAAGATCTTTGTAATGTGTTGTTACAAGCTGTTTGTCAGTTTGTAATCTTGTCTCTAGTATAGGATCTTTTCTAGCCATCCCAAGCTTGTTGCATCCTTTCGAGGATTCCAAGATGGCTATGTTATAAATAGTAAGTCTTTGGTTCATTCAAAAGGGGTTGAGAAATATACTGTAGAGGCTTAACGCCATTGTTGAAATCTTAGAATATTTTGTCATATTTTGAAGTGTATTAATGCAGTGAGATTTTATTGGAATATAAAAGAATTCCCTTGCATGTTTTCAATTGTCTTCTTGTTTGAATTATATGGCTTTTGTGTATTGAATCTATAAGGTAGTTTTGATATACCATTTACAAGGTATCTGTGATTTTAATCTCTAGCTCCTTTCAAGGAAAGGGTAATGTCTTTAGGTTAATTTTCGAGAGCTTAGGAATTTAGCAAGAATTTGATGATCAAACGTGTTTAAGAGAAGATGAATTGTAAGGCATTTCATCTGGGATTTGTTTGTGTTTCATTTAGAAGATTTCTGTAAGTATATATTTCACTATTTGACTCTATACCCGTAGATAAGGCACTGGCCTATCCTCGATTTGTAGAGATCTCACCCTCAACAATTTTCAAATAATAATTTACTTTCGTGTATATTTTGAGTGACTAAGAAGATAAAGTTTATATCAAGGATATAAACTATTGTTGTGATCCTTTCAAGAAGTAGATCTAAAAGGGGTTAACCTGCCCGAGTTCAAAGCTCGAAAAGAAGAAGGAGTTTATCCTTGTCACACTTCCCATTTTTCTACAAATAAACATTTGCTTCCATTAATATATCATCATGGAGCATTAAGTCTGAATATAGGTACACCCGCCTGGGTCTGTGGAGCTTGAAGTAGAAGAAGGATGTAGTCCTTATCAATTAGCCTTTTTCCCTATGAGAATCCAGAGTTGAGAACCTGAGAGTCAAGTTTGAAAACTGTATTGGCAATTCTACAGGAAAATGAGGTAACACACCCCTCTTAGATAGATTCTTTGGATCATTGGAACTAAAATAGCAAACAAAAAGCAAAGAAAAGATCATGCCTCCAGTCTTCGTGTTTCTCAATCAAGGAAGATGTCATAGATTTGCTCGATGGGAAATGATAAAGAAAACAAACAAACAAGCAAAGGAAAAGCTCAGCATGCTTCAAAGGAACACAAAGTCAATTTTTAGTTTATGTTTGTGTTCAAGTGGATTGAAGTTGAATTAGAAGCGTACAATGTTTGAAATCTTGATGGGATAGCGACAACAGGTAGACACAGTGAGAACCATTGGTGACCATCGTGAGAGACAAAGTCTCAAGAGGATATTGACATGCAAACCAAGTATCAACAGGTGAACGTAGTGAGAACCACTAGTGACCAATACAAGGAAGAGATCCTGAAAAGGAGAGGTTCGAACTAGAGCTAAGTATCAGTAGGTAGGCATAGTGAGAACCACTAGCGACCGATACATGAGAGATCTTCAAGGAGAGAAATCTCAAAGTAGCTAAGCATCAACAGGCAGACATAGCGAGAACCGCTGGTGATTAATGCATAAACAAAACTTCTGACAATGATAGGAAAATGCCCCCTAGACCAGGAAGATGCCCCCAAGTGTGAACCAGTTCCAATCCATGAAGAGTCAAGGAAAATCTCAAAGAAAACTAAAGGCAAGAGCATGATCTAGCAAACTAAAGCAAGAAATGAACTAAAAGTGAGAAACAAACTAAAGAAGGAATGCGGGAAAGCAAACTAAAGGAAGAAAGCAAAGAGACTAAAGCAGGAAACTAAGAGCCAAGCAATGCTGAGATGAGATGTAGCTTCAGGAAACAAGAGGCACCTGTTTACCAGGTTTTCACCATCTTGGTAGAGATTCTATTTTTGCTACCATGACGCCTATTTACTAGGTTTCCATCAATGACACATTTTCTTCTTTTTCAATTTTTTTGTACTTTTCTCTTTTTTATTTTTTTTATTTTTGAATATTTCATTTTTTTTGTATTTATTATTTTTTTGATTTTTTTTTGTATTTTTTCAATTTTCAATTTTTTTTGATTATTATCAAGGTGCCTATTTACCAGGTTTTCACCAATATAATAGATACATCAAAGCACCTGTTTACCAGGTTTTCACTAAGATGATAATTTTTTCAAGACATTTTGCAATTTTTAGGATTTTTGCGATATATCATTTTTTTTGGATTTTTTTTAGGACCAATGAATATGTACATGAGCATGCCGAGAATGTCTCAACTATAGAACTTCTTTAGATGAAGAGCATTGATAGGCTCTTTGAGTTGCTCTCCTTTAGTGGTGGAGAGTCGATAAGCGCCATACCCAAATGCTGCAGTAATGACATACGGACCAAGCCAGTTTGGTTCAAATTTCCCTTTTTGGACTCGTTGCTACTGATTTTTGGGGTTCTCTCTCAAGATGAGATCACCCACTTGGAATTCCCTTTGTCTGACTTTCTTATTGTAAGATTTAGACATCCTCTTTTGGTATGCTCTTAGATGATCGAACGCCACCCTCTAATGTTCATCAAGTAACTCAAGCTCTTGAAGCTGGGATATTCTGTTATCTTCATCAGTGATGAGGCCTTTCAAAGAGATTCGTAATGTCAAAATCTTGACCTCAATAGGTAATACTACCTCTGCTCCATAAACTAAGGTGAAGGGAGTGGCACTCGTTGGTGTTCGAATACTAGTTCTGTAGGCCCACAATGCTGATTAATCTAGAGATGCCAATCTCTACTAGATTTATGAACTGTTTGGTGCAAGATTTTTAGAATTGTCTTATTAGAAGCCTCTGCTTATCCATTACCCTAAGGATAATAAATAGATGACCAATGCTAAATAATTTTGAATTTAGTGCATAAGTCTGTCAGATCCTTATTTTTGAATTGTCCCCCATTGTTAGTGATAATAGATGAGGGTATGCCATATCTGCAAATGATATAGTTCAGTATGAACATAGCAATGGTCTTGCCATTAGCTATAGTGAGAGGCACTGCTTCAACCCACTTGGTAAAGTAATCAATAGCTGTGATGATAAACTTGTGCCCTCTTGAAGATGAAGGATGTATCTAACCGACCAAGTCAAAGGCCCATTGCTGAAATGGCCAGAAACTGATGAGAGGACTAAGTTCATGAGTAGGAGCATGAATCAGGTTCCCATGAAATTGGCATTGCTTGCAAGTCTTAGCATATTGAATAGCTTCTTTTTCCATGTCCGGCCAGTAATAGCTAGCTCTAATAAGTTTTTGGGCTAACGTCAGACCACTAGAATGAGACCCACAAATACCTTCATGTACCTTAGCTAGCACACTCTTGGACTCATTAGGCTCTAAGAATCTAAGGAGGGTACCATCTAGACTCCATCTATACAAGTCATTTTCTATGAGGACATACTGTGAAGCAATACGAATGAGGTAACGCTTTTCATTTCGAGTATAGGTGTTTGGAATGATATGGTCATGAAGGTAGGAAAAGATATGGTGGTAGCAGGATTAATCATGTCTAATGACTAAATAGATCATCCTGGATTGAGGAATATCATAGGCAGGGTATTGTAATGCCTCCACCAGGAACTCATGTCTGAAGTCATTTTTTGGCATTTGTAACATTGAAGCAAGAGTGGCCATTGCATTAGCTACTTTATTGTCCACCCTTGGAATCTACTGGAAAGAAATGTGTGCAAAGTACTATTTAAGATCATCCACCATCCTTTTGGAAGGTATTAGTTTATCATCTTTAGTTTGGTAGACATCATTGACTTGATTGATGATTAACTGCGAGTCTCCTAAGACCTTGAGCTCATCCACATGCCATTCAAGGGCCATCTTCATGCCATTAATGAGAGCTTCATATTCAGATATGTTTTTCATGCAGGGAAACAAAATTTTATATGCTTTTGGCAATGAGTATCTTTATGGTGTAACAAACAGAATGCTTGCACCGGATCCTTGCTGAGTGAATGATCCATCAAAGAACATGCTCCAATATTGGTGTGTGAGAAGCATGATGGATTCATCTGGGAATTCAATACTCAAAGGTTGATGACCTTTTAAAGGAGCCTTCACCAACTAATCAGCAATTGATTGTCCCTTAATAGATTTTCTTTCCACATACTCAACGTCAAATTCACTAAGTATCATTACCCATTTTGCTAATCTACCCGTGAGGGCAGCCTTGCTCAACAAGTATTTTAGTGGATGAATTTTTGCAATAAGCCTCGTGGTATGAGCTAGGATATAATGCCACAATTTATGAGAAGTAAATACCACTACTAAACAAGTCTTCTCAATGATAGAGTAATTCATTTCATAAGCAACCAATATTTTGCTGATATAGTATATGGCTCTCTTTTTGTTATTATGATCTTCTTGAGCTAGGAGAGCACCCAAGGATGTATTTGTTGCTGAGATGTACAATATAAGTAGCTTTCCATGAATAGGAGGCATCAGTATAGGTGGATTAGCAAGATACTATTTTATTTGAGTAAGTCCCTTGTCACATTCCTCATTCCATCATAGGTCACATTCTTATGCAAAGTTTTAGTAAATGGTTGTGACTTGTCCGCCAACTGTGAAATGAAGTGCTAGATAGATTGTAGCCTTCCTTGTAGTCCTCTCATTTGACTAATATTCTTGGGTGGAGGCATGTCCATAATAGCTTGCACCTTTTTAGGATCAACTTCTATGCCTTTAGCTGAAATGATATAACCCAAGAGTTTCCTAGAAGTAACGCCAAAAACACATTTCTTTGGATTAAGCCTGAGGCTGAATTATTCCATGCGGTCAAGGATGGGACCTAAGCCTGTGAGGTGAGTTCTTTTCTACATGCTTTTGGCTAAAGTATCATCCAAATAATCCTCCATCATTTTATGCATCATATCATGGAAAATAGTAGTAACAACTCTCTGGTATGTTGCTCCAACATTCTTAAGCCCAAAAGGCATGACATTCCAGCAAAAGGTGCCCTAGGAACATGTAAAAGTAGTCTTTTCTTGATCTTTTGGTGCAATCTTGATTTTATTATAGCTAGAAAAGCCATCCATCAAGGAATACATCTCATACCCTGCTGTCATGTCAACTATCATATCAATATTAGGTAGTGGGAAGTCATCTTTTAGACACGCCTTATTCAGATCTCTAAAATCCATACACACACAAATGGATTTATCATGTTTAGTGACTAGAAAAATGTTTGAAATCCATTCTACATAATCAATAGTTCTTATGAAGCCAGCCTTAAGAAGCTTTTCTAGTTCGGCTTTAACCAAAAGTGCTACGTGTGGATGTATTTTTCGCAGCTTCTGTTTAACAAGTTTGATACCTGGTGCGATGGACAAATGATGCATGATTAGATTAGGGTCTAATCTAGGCATGTCAGAGTAGGTCCATGCAAAGTTTATTTTCTTGCTCTGAAAGAATCTTGTGAACTCTTCTTTTTCTTCAGCAGACAATGATTGTGCTAGGTGAATAACCTATGGAGTAGCCTCTGTACCCAAATTGACCAGCTGTGTCGGCTCAATCAATAATGATGACCTCTCTTGAAAGTGGATTGGAAGTGTATCAAGTATCTCATCCTTGGGTGCCTTAGAGAGGTTTTCACCCTTGGATATGTCTTTTATTTTTACTATTTTTGGCTTTGATACTGCCACAAAGTGGTTTTCACCATCAGAGCGCCTATTTTTTCTTCTTTTAATTTTTTGACTGAGATACTTGATATTTGCCTCTATCATGTTGACACTGCTTTCGCTGGTGGAGGAAATCATAGGTTCAATAGCATGGAGGTAATAAGCTAGATCATAATCAGTCTGGAACATTAGAACTTCATTGGATTCAAAAGGGGAGTTCCAGTTTATCAAATCAGGACGGTAGAGTGAAATGGAAGTAGTGACTGGTTCAACTGCATTCACGGTATAACCCTCAAAAGCACTGATGAGCAAGTCAAGAACTAGAGCAATCTCATCCAAAGGAGTGTTTGAATCCCTAAAAGACCTTGCATCATAAGTAGAGGACACGTTAACATTAGTGGTGTCTAATTTTTTCAGCCTAACGCTAGACCCTTCACCTACTTTGAGCAGTCTTTCATACACGTGAACAATATCTATGTCTACATCATAAGTAGCATCAGACAAAGAGTCAAACTCATATTAATGTGAGTTAGTACTTGATGTAGGAATTTCATTAGCAGCATCATCAGACTCATTATTATCCCTTGTGGCATTAATAGCTTGCTGAAGTTGTTCTTGTTGAAAGTACTTTTGAAAATGAGGTGGCCTGTATCGTTCACCTTGAAAATTAGGATCATCATTTAGTGTTTCTTTCCATTCCTCATATGTGAATTGGTATACTGAAGAATTTTTATCAGAATCATTATTAGTATTAGTATCTATCTCTATCATATGGACAGGTATGATAGGCTCATCAGGTTCTGCAAAGAGTGTTGCAAGATCCAGAGGAATAGGATATGGAAATGTACCTTCATCAGAGCTGTTCTTTGGATTCACTTCTGGAGTGGCATCTTCAATCTCTTGTTTAGGTTCAAGTTTAGGTTCAGGTTTAGGCGTAGGAGCTAACACAAATTTTTTGGTCCCCAAACAAAAGGGAGTCTTTTTAAAGCCTAAGCCACTAGTATCTTTTGTGTGGTGACCTGTAGCTTCAATGGGTTTTAGTAAGCCATTATCATTTTTCCCTATAGGACCACTCCTCTTATAACCAAAGCACTTCATGATTTTGAAGGCCTCACTGTATGGTTCTTGCTCTAAATCTAGAGATGGAGTGGTTATTTTAGCTGTTTATTTTCCTTTATAGATCCATGCTTTGATAGCCCTCTCTTCATCTTCATCTTCTAAAGGCATAGAGGCCCTTACAAAGGCACCATCATAAACTATTTGAGGGGGAGCATTAGAATTTTTTTGTCTTCAGAAGGTCTCCCATAAGAGCATGGAGACAGAGGTAGAGTAGCTAGTGATAGCACAGGTTCCATTCAGTAGTCTCCCATGCCTGTATCCTTAATTCTCAAAGTTTGTTCCATTTCTTTCAACTTAGCATCATAAAACTTAGTGGATTCTCTATTTGCTAGAACAAAGCTATTTGTGGTTTGCGCAAGAGTGTTGCAAGAGAAATTAGTATTCGCAGGTATAGTGACTTCTACTCCATGGAATCGAAACTTAATGCATTGATGATACGTGGATGGAACAACCTTCATCTCATGAATCTAAGGCCTACCCAACAAGATATTGTAGGCAAGAGGAATATCGAGCACTTGGAAAGTAACATCTCTCTCAATGAGACCTATGCGGATAGGTAGCATGACTAAGCCTTGGGACTTGCATTCTTCCTCATCATAAGCTTTGATGGTAATATTTTTGCAAGGATCTATGCAATTCTCATCATATCCTAGCTGAGTGAGCAATTTAGCGAAACAAATGTTAAGATCAGCATCATTATCTATGAGCACTCGGTGGAAGCGCTTAGGACCTATCATGACCTCTATATGTAAGGGAGCATTATGTGGGTGACTCAAAGAGTGATCATCTTCTTCAGAGAAGGATAAATAGCGAGGCAAAGTCAAATGACCCACCATAGATTGGAATTGGTTGAGATCGAGATCCTTGGGAATGTTCACTTCAGCAAGGGCCTTATCCAAAATTTTCCTATGAACAGGCGAGATTTTCAACAACTCAAAAATGGTAATCTAAGCATTGGTTCACTGGAGTTGATCTAAAATGCTATAACTAGCTGAGCTAGTTGTAGGAATAGATTTCATGTTTTTTTTGGTGGGGCCAATAGTAGTCTTATTTGCAATTTGCTTTGGAGCAGACGCGGGAGTATCAGGTCTCTTATCTGCAATTTTATTTGGAGTAGACATGGAAGCATTGAGACCTTTCAAAACAAATCTCCCTCACGATCAAGTGACAACATTAGCACAATCTTGAGATTGTTCAGATTTAAATGAATGAGATGTAGAGCTACGCAAGATAAAAGGAGTGTTAGATTTGGGAGCATCATCACTCCCTCTAGAAGTGATCACGTCACAATACTCTATCTCGACAAGTTCGATCATACCAATAACATTGTCATTAATAGTGTATGTTTAATTGACTTTAGCATTGGTATTCTTGGCATTTGAAGACTCACCCTTCTCATGAGGAGGGAAGGGATCCTTAAAAGCTTGGTGATCCAAATTCTTGTTATGGCCATCCACAACAATATCACCACTATCGATCAAATCTTGGACCTTGTGTTTCAGCTGAAGACAAGTTGAAGTCTTATGACCAATGTTCTGGTGATAGTCACAGTAAACATTATCATTCCACCAATGAGGTCTTGGTTGTGGGTCATAAGTAGGCTTTTCTAAAGGAGTAAGCACAAGATTCTCTATAAGAGTTTTATAGACCACATCAAGAGGCTCTCCCAAAGGGGTGAAATCATGCTTGGGTTGAGAGGCCCAAGGTTTGTTCCTAGCAAATCTTGAAGTTTGTTGATTGTTTGTTGTGGTCTTTTTGATAGCCTTAGCTGCTTGTATACTGGAAGTAAGATTAAAAGTAGAATTTGAAGGCTTCGCAGTAACATTATCCACTACTCCATCATTTACTACATCTCTGTTCTTATTGGTAGTCTTTCCTTTATCCTTGTTTGTGAACAATCCTTGTTTATTGTCCTTATTCAAAGTTAATTCTCCCTTCTTGATCATAAAGGCCTCTATTCGCACTGCTTGTTTGATCATACTATCAAAAGTAAGAGGACCTTGCAATTACACTTGGTATCCAAAGTCTGGGAGAAGATTGTCCAAGAAGATATCGAGTCTCTCAGACTCTGGTAGTTTGTGATGACACCTTGTACATAATTGTCTCCACCTTTGGAGGAATGTTAGGAAAGATTCTCCTTGTCACTATTTTAAGTTACAAAGATCCTAGATGTTGACCAGATGCTGAGTATTATGCGAGTAGTGCTGGAGAAAAAGATTAGCCATTTTGTCAAAAGTTTTAATACTAGTAGGCAATCTAGAGAACCATTCCATAGCTGGTCCACCAAAACTATGAGGAAACAAGCACATAAGATATGTTTGATTATGCATGAATTCCATAGACAATGTGCCAAACTCCCTCAAGTGATATTGGGGATTGATTGTACCCAAGTATTTGTCATATTTAGGGAGTTCCACACCTCTGGGAAAAGGTGGCATATGAAGAATTTTGTCAAAAGGGAAATGAAAAATACTTTCCATCATAAATTTTTGAGCGGGTTTATCTTTATTCCTCGCAAGTTGACTAATCTGATCTTTCATTTCTCAGACCATCTTTTGCAACTTTGCGGTCTCAGTTTCTTCTTCCTTAGCTACGAGTGTTTCAAATTGATAGTCTCGGGGTAACTTGGCCCCTTGTTTAGCTAGCTCAAGGAAGTGCTTTTCTTTTTCTCCTAGGAGAAGGATCTCCATCATTTTAATAAGACCCTTATTTGCTTTGGTAGTGTCTATATCCTGTTGAGTTATCACTTCATCTTTATTCCCAATGATCTCATAAATACTCTGAATCTAATCTTGTTGCTGATCATCTTGGTTTTGATTGAATGGAGGAGGATGATAGAAATAGGTAGGTTGTCGATCACCTTGAGGTTTGTTTCGAGATTGATCATCATTGTTGGACTGATTTTGGTCATGTTGAGATTGACCATGAGGTTGCTCATGTTGAGGTTGAGCATTGTGTGGGTCATTAGAGGATTGACCATGATATTGATTGTTGTGAGATTGATCAAAGGTTTGACTATACTTGCCCGGTTGGAAATCAAATGGATCTCCCATCTTGTTGTAAGCTTGTGCAGTGCATGAATTCTCAGTGAAATGATATGTCTAGTGCTGAAAGGGTGCAGCCATGGTAACCTTTGGCGAGCGAATAGGATCAAAAGATTTAACAAATTCAGGTGAGAAGATATCATCAATAGTATCACTAGGTTCTATAATAGAACTATTCTCAGTAGGATCAATAGGTATGATAATAGGATTAGTTCGAGGGAGAGGTCTTCCAAAGTTGTGAAATAATGAGTTCTCTTGGAAGAATGAGTTGTCTTGGTCTTGAAATGAGAAACCAGGTTGCACTTTAAATAATGGATTAAAACACTCTTGAAACATGGGAGGTGCTGGTTGAGATAGACTATCTTTTGAAGTATTCAATGAGGAAATCGAGGATATCTCACAAAGTTCAGATTTCACAATAGATTCAAGAGGATCTATTTCTTGATTAGGGGGTTCGCTTCTACCATGATCAAGATTCTGAATGGGATAAATCTTGCCACTTCTAGTCATGATAGTCATAGATGAAGATGAAATGAGAGAGGACTCGAGATAAAGCTAAACTCGGTCTTTAAGAACAACACAAAGGAGATAAAGGCTAGAACAGGCAAGATGTGAGATGGACCTAGTATGAATCATCAAAAGAGGTGGCTAGAACAGCTGAGATAATACTATCACAACATGAGATACAAAAGGCATAAAGAGATAAGGTAAACCAATGAGAGATGACATGAGTCAAAGAAAAGATTGATTGATTCCTAACTCAAAACAACCAGTTTCTAACAGTGAACGACAGGAAAGCAAAAAAATAGACCTTAGACAAAAAGTAGATCAGATAAAAAGTCAAACAGTCAATGGCAAACAGGTCTATGTTTTTGCAAACTAGGCTACAGTCTCACACAAGCGAGTAGTAGGCCGCATGAAAGAACACCAACCTTTGTGCAAGAGAACAAAGTCTCATGCGAGAAAGTGCTTTGAAGTGTGAAACTTTGCACGAGAAAAGTGCAAAATTTGACAATCTGACATAGTTTTCAAGGTTAAAGTTGAATTTTGAGGTACAACCTAAATTGATGTCTAACAGAAAATCTAGTTTCCTAATAGGTTTGAAGAACAGTTTAATCAACAATCTCATTTTAGGATTTCAAGCATTTGTTTAAAGACACAAAGGTTTAAATCAAGCAGTTGTGATACAGGAAGCATTCATTAACAGACCTATCAAGGACAAAGCAACTTGATAGCATTAGGGGAGTCTTTTTTTGATCATGATTGGACAATGTTTAAGAATCGATAAAAAAAACATAGCTTAGTCCTACAAAAAAAATGGTGAGAAGCCAAAACCTTTGCCCCATTGCTTATGTGCATACGTGCACCTCACATAGCCGTGTCACCCCCTAGAGGGTGCTTGTGTTTTTGGTATTTCCAAGGACTCAATAGTATACATTCAAAGGTTACCCTCATAGCAGGGGCCAGTGTTGCAACCACCTTCAAGCATCCAGGTGTATGCCTATGATGGGAATCTATGGGAGAGATTCTTCCCCCTCCCTGCATAAAGATTATCAATCCTTTTAGAGGTGAACTAGGTAGGCCACTAGCTAAGGAAAGTTTTTAATAGGCTTCCATTGAAGCTAACCTTCGGTGCCCCTGATACAGGGTTGAGGCCTCACAACCACACCAACACTCGAAAGTCATACACCCCCACAAGAAGGGCTAGGAGTGGCACCTCTTAGTATAATAGATGAAGCCTTCTCAAGATGATAGTCAATGTCTTGAGAAGGAAGCTAACATGGTTTTGGAGTCTTTAGACTCAACAAAATGTTCTTTATTAGAGTGAGGCGGAATCACCAGTGAAAGGTGCGTACTCACTTGGGTCGTTCCCAAAGGTTCAACTTCTGGTAGGCCCTCTAAAGGTGACACTGGACTTGGTTTAGATTCAGGGGTCAAATTTTTTGGTTCTCCCAAAGGGAGAAGAGCATACTTCTCTATCCCATTTCCTCACCCAAACACATCAAGAAGATTCATCACCAAGTTAGCTTCACTCCACCACAGCTACAAGCTTTTGGGTTTCTGTTTCTCTCAAAGAGAGAAGAGCATAATCCACTAGCTAATAGAAGTGTAAAGATTCACTACCTTTCTCTGCTTCCCCAAGAATTTGTCATATTAGTAAGATCATTAGGATTTTAGGTTCATTCATTGTCATCACCTCCATGTAATGAAGAGCCAAATTCCCTACTCACTATCAAAATCCTCAAGAAATTTTAATGGAGCCCTATTTAGACTATGTGAATGAAAGCAAGAAACAAACACAACATTTTAGCAAGTCTTCAACTATCATCCTGCAATCAAACCATTAGCATGTTTTAAGTTCTTCGGCAAACGTCCTGCAGAAAACTGTTATGTTGTGAAAATAATAGAGAAATAATAAACAACAACAAATAGGAAACTGTCAGAAATCTGAAACAGGAAAGATAGAAACTGAAAAAATTAAACCATTGTATCTAAATCTTGCATGAGGAAGTACTCAGCGCGCGAGAAAGTACAGGGTGTCACACAATGATGCAAAAGATCACGCGAGAGAGTGCTACAGGGAGTGAAACTTTGCATGGGATACTTTGAATTCTCATGCGAGAATCTATACATAGACAGTACAGATGAACGATAGAGCTTAAATTCCTATTAGAAAAAAATGAGAATGAGGCTAGAAATCAAATTTTCTACCCCATGGTGGGTGCCAAAATGTATGTGATGGAATGGGGATCTCAAATCCAACTACATAGGCAACATGGTCATTACTCACATGATCGAATTATAAGAGAGAGTATGAATTACTCAATCTAAAATTCATGGTGATGTGACCTGTTGCCTCCTATGTAGATGGGGTATTTAGTTGCTCTCAGATTGGAGAGCTAACAACCATAAGACCGATTCTACAATGGAGGATTTTCGAGAACTATGAAGATAAATAAACTGAAATTGAACTAAATGAATGCAATTTAATCTAAGAGCTTTAAAAGAGATATGATATTAATCTAAAATGGCTTTGAAAGAAACATGAAATACAAATTACTCTAAAGAACTTGAAAATAGAAATGATATTAAGCTATGAACAATTAAGCAAATTAATTCTAAAATGAGATGCAATATTAAGCTAAAATGAGAAAATTATACTAATGCAATAAAAGCTTTGAATTGATAAAATTGAGACACAAAAATACTATAGTTTAGTTACTCTCAACAAATTGCCCCTTTCAAATGAAGAAATGAGGTTCATTAAATAGAAAAGCCTAAGAAGAGAATGAAGGGGCTCTTGATTTGAAACTCTCGACCCTTCATTTCCAATTGAGACAAAAAAGCATTGAATTACTTAATTAAAAGAATGGAATTTACCACATAGGGGACTTTTCAAATATCTTGAATTATTAATTAAAAAATGAGTGTCCATTCAAATAACAAGTGATTATTAATTCCTTTTTATGGGTAATTAGCTAAAGGGGGTAGATTTTAATTTAATTCCAAGTACTTAGGACTTTAGGATTAAATTAATTTATCATAGGGGTAATTTAGCTAATAAAAGTCAAAGATTTTAGGAATTAATTTTAATATTTGATTAATGCAATTAGGGTTTTTGCAATTGACATCAAGTCAAATTAAGTCAAGTAGGAGAGAGAAAATTACCTAGGAAACTAGGACTTTGGAGATGTAAAATTGATGAAAATGCACCAAAATTGATTGAATTTAATAGGTGGAAATTTTGGGGTATTACACCAAGGACACTAAAAGGTATTCTCAAAGATGTTGATAGGGTGGTAGAAATGTGATATAGTGGATAAGGTAGAGGGTGGCTAAATATTTATGCAATGGATTGAAAAAGGGAATGGAAGAATAATGAATAGGAGGATAAGAAGTATTATCAAGATCAACATCAATACAAACCTTTAAGGGTAGTGGAATAATGGAGGAAAAATGGGTGAAATAACTTGGGAATTTAATGTAAGAGAGGATATGGATCTTGGGATACAAGGACTCAAAATGGATGGATAAGATGGAATGTGTTTGGGAGAATGTGGAGTCGAATCCTTTGGAAGCTTGAATGTCAACTTTGATTTCTCTTTTGTGTGTAAGTCTTTTAAAAGTGACTTGAGAATCCACACTTTCTTTGATTTTTCTTTCCTTTTGGATGTTTTGGCACCTTAATTTTTAAGCATAAAATATTTCATCTTTTACAAATTGAGATATTTTCCAGTTGTTTTAAAACTGAGAAATTTTTTTGCAAAAACCCACAAAAAACCTTGCAAAAATCCCAGAGCTTTCATTTAAATCCAGAAAGCCCTAATTGAAAAAATTAGGCATGAAAAACCCTAAAAATAACTTTGCTTTTAAGAAAAACCCTAGGTCACTCCTTTAGGTTCTATTTGAGCATTACTTTTTACAAGGTCACTTAAAATCCTAAAATGCATGTACTTTATTCCTATGTCATCGGGCGGGGTCATGTTCTTAACATTTCATATTACCTAGGCCCCTTTTAATTTTTCCTAAGTCTAAGCTTGGTGATATCTATAAATATTCCTAAGTCCTAAACAATTTATTTCCTAATGTTTCAGCATCATATATGAACCTTGAACCTTTTATTGATCCAACGGTTGTCGCAAGGTCGCGAGGAATCTTTTGAGCCCTTGCAATCATGCGATAGCTGTTGATCTTGTTTAAAAGACAACGCATGGGCCCAGTATCTAAGGATTCTACTGGATTGACAATTCTACAGAGAATCAATGGTTGTCATATGTTTGCAAGGAATCTTTTAGCCCATTGCGATCATGCAACAATCGTCGATCTTACTTTATTCCTAGGTGCTTGTAAATAGGTGGGTCTACTACTAGGTGTATACACATGGGTGTTTCTGATTGGTTGAAGGTATTTTTTGATGTGGAAAAAGTCATTGGGACTAGCACACGGTAAGAAAAAATAGCATGTCCACTTGCCAGATATTGTGACGTGGACGTTTGTGATTGGATGAGCTAAGTGGGCCCAATTACTTAAGGTATCAACAACGAATGAAAGATCTAGCAGTTGTCGTATGTTTGCAAGGAATCTTTTGAGCCCTTGTGATCATACGACAACCGTCGATATGGTATCAAGGCCATGGTGCCTTACTTTATGTCTAGTCATAAAGGGAAATTAATACTAACCATCAGATGCAGGATCTAATGGTAGCGATAAATCCAACATGTCAAGTGGGTCTTGTGTGATTTGTTTGAAGGTTTACCGTCGATGCATATTGATCAAATGGTTGTCGTATGTTCACAAGGAATATTTTAGGCCCTTGTGATCATGTGACAACTGTTAGATTTTGTTATAAGAAGGATCAACATCCCAAATTCAAACCTGAAGCAAAATTGGTGAGAAATTGAATTTTCCCATTGAATGGTGACAGTTCGATTTCTTAGAGAAGTAATGGGGAGATCGTGTAGAGCAAATTGCTGAAAAGACTACCTTTGATTGCTGATATATTGAAGATTTACACATTTTCAGAAACACAAAGAAAAAGAATTTGCAGAAGCCTGGACAAGGAAATTTTCAAAGCTGGTTATCGTCTCCTGAAGGATTTTCTAAGAAAGGTTGGTGAATGTCTGTGCATTTCTTGTTGATATTTTCATAGTTCTTCTTAAACTCTCTTGCATAAAACATAAATAATTTGTTAACCCTAGAATGGCATCGAGAGAGGATTTATTTGGTAAAATTGAGTATAGTGATAGGGGCTTGCATGAAGATTTATTAGAACTATTACCTAATTCAACAATTGATATAGTAAAGGCCAAGAGTTTAGTACCAAAAAGCCCTATGGTAAAGGTAGCAGATGACCTATATGATATGGGTAATTATATTAGGGATGCAAAAATTGGTACAATCAATGCAAGTGGTGCTTTTGATATCACTGGTTTATCATTGTTCAAGGTAGGGTTTAGTCAGAGAAATGCCCCTCCTCCTACCAGCAATCTATGGAAATTTGACCTAGGCAAGCTTGTGGTGCCCGACATTTTCCTAGATGCAGATTTGATGATTCAAGTTGCAAAGAGTTATGACCCAATTACTAGGGTAATTAGGGATGTTAAAGGAAACCTACTAATGAACATTTTTTCTAAGGAAATCAAGAATGTTTTTAAGCTAAGTGAGCCCTCCAATGACCTAGAAAAAATTGATTTTGAGGAGTTGAGACAAGTGTACAATGCACAAAGGGATTACCTCAGAAGTGGTCATGTGAAGGAATTTTGTGACAAGATTGGGGGAATGATTACTATGGGACCAAGTACATAGGAGCCCTTCAAAACAAAATATTTTAACTTGAGAGCAAGAGGTGCATATTGGTCACTTTGTCAGGTCTTTAGAGAAGATGTTGAAGAAAGAATGCCAGTACATTTTATGTACATGATGGTCCAAATTTTGCACCCATACTTATCAGTTACATTTGAATTTTCCCCTTTCATTACTGAGTTAATTCACAATGGATTAATAGGAATCTAGAAAAGCAAAGTTGACAAGCCCTTCTGCTGGCATTCTTTCATGATGTATATGTTCTTGTTTAAGGGTGCCAGTTACTTTGAGAAGGAGATGGACCTGTTAAAACAAAAATATGGTGAAGACATGCCAGTCCAATTGTGGAGCCTCACCATGACATGGGATAGGGAGGATCATAGTCTCATTAGTTTTGATAGATGTGTTGCAGCTAGACTAAGGAAACTATTTGTTCATGAGGACCCAAGAATCCCAATGACCTTGGCTGAACTTGTCAGGCCAAAATAGTTTTCCAAGAGCCTCTAAATTGTGCATAATTGGGGGGATTTCATTTTCTACCCTATTTCTACTATTATCAGACTATATGGTTTCAAAGGGGCTTCATTCATATTACCATATCAAGTGCCTCTCAAGATTGGTATTGCAGAGTTCATTAGACAACTGGGTGAAATTAAGAAGAATACTCTCATAGGTAAAGGTAGAGGAACTCTATTCCCAAATGTTACAATTGCACACCAATTTATAATTAAAAAGGGCAGATGGCTTCATATGGATCAAGTCCTAACACCATATCATATGGCTACTTTAGTGGTTAGGACAATAGACCCAGAAGGGTTTTACAATGAAATGTTTAAGATAAAGGTCAGGTGCTCTTTGATAAATCACATTTTTAACTTCCCCAAGGATATCATTAGAAATATCCAAAATATACAAGAACAAGAGATTAGAAAGGAAAAATGGTTGGTATATAGGAAGACATTGGAATTTTTCTAGTAGTTTGACCAAGGATGTGATCCCCTAAAAAGCATAAATCCTATGGGGAAAAAGATAGACACTCTCATGGATTATTTTCAGGGTATTTTTCAAACCCTAAATGAGAAGAAGGAGAAAGCCATGAAGGATAACCCAGAGAAGGCTCAATCAATATTGAGAAAACCTACATTTGCAAAAGTATTGACCCTGGGCAAGTACATGGTACAGAAGAAAACTGGTTACAATGTGGTGGTACCGGGACCTAGTAAGCAGGAAAAAATAGAGGAAAATGAGGATGTCCCTTTCACATCAAAGTAGGTGGAAAAATACAAAGAAGTGGTGGAAATTCCAGACTCACCTCAGGCTCAACCATCTGAGGATGTTCCTAATTCCCCACCTCCCCCCAAGGGACAAAAGCTAGAAGAGAGTCCTAAACATGTTGAATAGGATTATTCTCCCTCCCAATCACCTCTAAACATCATGGATGACCAAGAAGTCAAAGAGTAGGTACAACAGTTGGGATCTATAGGTAAAATTTTTATGACCTATGAGGAGATAAATGAGGGGGTGCCAGAGCCACCAAAATAACCTGAACTATATTTAACAGTAGGAGAGATGGAAAACACATAATTAGACCCAATAATAAAACAAGCATGTGATGAATTCTTAGTTGATGATGCCTTTGTAAAGGTTAGAGCATTCATGCATTTTTTATGGAAGTTGAATATAAGTCAATTTCAAGAAATTTGTGAAAAGAGGCATGAGGAGAATCTAGACAAGGACCTCAAGATCATAGAAAGTGAGGTAAGAAAGGAAATGGTAGAAAGGTTTGATAAAGTCACTCCAGAATAAGAGAGAGACTTGGTGAGAAACTTAGGAGTGCTTATCCTTCTAGAATGGGATATAACTGATGCAGTGGTCCTAGATACAATCAGGAAATAGACCACACCAATCCACAAGACTAGGGAGGAGGAAAAGTAGAAAATTAAGGGAGTCACTTTCAGTAATGACCATCAAGCCTTGGTCATGTGGTCCCTAAAGAAAAATGAAAATAATAAGGGGAAGCAGATTACCAAGGGTGATCTCTCAGGTAGCCTAATAGTCAAAAGGGTTACTGATACTTCTATAGTTGAGGCATCAGGCATGGTGGTAGCAACAACTCAACTAACAACAAAAGTGGTAGAAAGAGAAGCCAAGGAAAAAGAGGAGCTCACACTAAGATTGGAAATAGTGCTGAAGGCTTATGGGGAGTTAAGACAGGGCATATTTGAAAAAGATACATTAATTGCAGACTTGAAGAAGAAGTTAGGTGAGTAGGGCCCATTTCAAACATTAGGGCAATTGCAAATTTCTTCTTCCCCTGCTGGATCTTCTTCTTCGAGCCCTATCATTGAATACCCCCTCTCCCCTCTACCCCCTTCCATAGGTGATGAAGACATAGAGCAAAGGGAGAAACAAAGATATGAGAAAAGAATAAAGGACTCAATTCTACATTTTGTTGCAAATGTAAAAACAAGAGAGGTTTATAGAGTTGCTAAATAGTTGTCTAACATTTTGATCTCTTTTGAGAAAGAGATAGCCACTGTAGACCCATTTTTGGAAAGGTGGGTTGCTAGAAAGAATAGGTTGAAATCATTCTATGATTTGATTAAAGATCAATGTATTATGGATATACAACTAAAAAATACTTATAGATTTTTTAAAGACCCATTTGAGTTTGAAGTCAATAGGGAAAGTTTGAAGAGAAAGGTAGAGGTCTTAAGGGTAAGGTACTTCCAGGACAACTTTCAATGTTCCCAGGTCTTGTCAAAGTAGATGGAACTATAAAGGACATGGATCAATGGCTAGAACAAATTGATGGAGACATGTCAACTAGAATATATTCCATTCTGAATATAGAAGACAATACCCCCTTTGTACAATTAATTGAAATACTACAGGATGCCAGAATACACTACACTAATGTAAGGAATGAGGTACACCAAGTAGTTACTGATTGGGACAAATTGCTACCAAAAAGGGTATAAGTTTTGGCCTTTCATTAGCCAAGTGAAGAAACTTATACATCCTGGAAAATAACATATCCTTCAGAAAGTGCCAAAGAAGAATAGACATCTACTGAGGAAGCAACAAGTGGCAGTGCCCCAACCCCTTGAAAGAAAGTAAACATTGCAAAGGCCTCAAACAATTAAAGAAGGCATGGATGCTACACCTGGTAGAAGTTGAACTGACCTTGGGACTTATTGCAAATTTTGGCACTCATCTCTACAAGCCACTTTGTAAAATTGTAACAAGAAGGTGTTATATTTTCCTTTTTGTCTTATGTGGTGAACACTTTTTGTCTTTTGTAAGAAAGATCTAAAGCTTGTATGCAATCCTTGTTTCTATAAAGGATTACCAAGATCATTTTGTATGGACCGAAACTTGGACATTCTTACTGACAAGTTTTGAGTCTAGGATACTATAGACTACATTAAGCAAGTTTTTGTAAAGAGAAATATTGCTGGTTCAGTAAAATATCCAGAAAGTTGCATTTTAAAGCAATTTGTATACATGACATTGATATAGCATTTGAATAAAATCCAAAGTTTATATCTCTCCTTTGTGTATTTCTCTTTGAGTTATGAATTGATAAAATTCATTGCATGGATAATCTCTATGTGTATGTTTATATTCTTCAGCTCTGATCCAGGATCATATTAAATAAGCTTTAGATATGATATAAATTCTTTAAAGTTTTTACATAAGGATTTAAGTAAGTAGTATGAATCTAGGATTCCTTTGATAAAATACACCATAGGGTGATAGCATTTTCAAAGGGCAGGGACATCAAAGTTCAGTATATTTGTTTTGTGTATTAAAATTTTGCAGTGAGGGTGTTACTCAATGGATAAGGCACTGGCCAGAAGTGGAGCTATTTTATAGAGATCAATGTTTGAGAAGGTTCTATTTGCATTCCTAACATTTTGATATAAATATGTCAAAATTCTTTAAGTACAGTGACTTGCAAAGTAGTATTGCACCAAATTATAATGGAGAATCAATGAATGAATGGTCATCATTTAGCATTTTCTTATCATTTATCTATTATTATTGAATCCTTTCTATTATTGTTGAAGTAAGGCTTGTTGTTATTGGATTAGGAGTACCCTCCTTGGTTTTGCAGAGCTAGAAGTGCAGAGGGCAGTCTTGTCCCTATAGTTGGTCCAATCATCATAGAATTCAATATTTGGAATATAACCCCTCCTAAAAACCTATAGATGCATTGGTTGCTTATGAAAGCATAAAGTCTTGTTTGAGGAACCAACATGATGCTTTAGAATGCATTTCTTTGATGAGGGATTTAGGAACCTGCATTTTCTTTGATTTTTATTTTTGCTTGATGGACCTTTGTGGTTTCTTGAATACTTATTTTTTTCTTTCATTCCCAGGTCGATTAAATGGGACATGGTGCTCTTCATACATAAGTGGATTCTTGGATTTCTGATTTTTATGTTGCGCATTCAAATTTCTTCCAAATGACTTGGGATTGGTGGATGAATAAGGTTGATATGGCTGGTTCATATGGATGGGTTCATATGGAGGGTTTATATGTATGGGTGTTTGGTTTCTCAAGTATGTATGTCTTTGTTGATCTTGATACATGGTAAGGTAAGGGGATGGTGAGACAGGGATGGTAGGAAAGGTTGATGGAGGAATGTAAGGGCCCAATATGGATTTGGAGGATGTATAAGGTTTCAAGTTTGGGATATAGGGACCAAGGATGGATTTGGAGGATGTATAAGGAATATGATTATCCACAAATGGAGGTAAATGGGATGTGGGAGGGATATCAAAATCTTTATTTTGAGCTGCATGGCCAAGACTTTTATCTTTTGGATTTATCTTTGTACTAATAGGCTTATATGTAGCTTTGATAGGAGTGACTTTGATAGGAGCACTTGAATCTTGAGATAGATATGGAGGCTTATGAAAAGTGAATATTGGGGTACTTTGATCTTGACAAGGATATTTTGATAGCCTAGGAAGAATACTTTTCTTTTGATTTTCAATAAGTTCATTAGAGATGGAAGGAATAATTTGATCTTTCTTAGGAGATGGGTATGATATAGGAGGTGAAGGAATATAAGATGTTTGAGGTGGAAGGGTATCTTCTTTATAGAAATGGAAGGGTATGAAGGATTCATCATGGGATTCTTGGGATATGGGACTTTGGTCAAATATAGGATAAAGAGGGATATTATCTTGATCTTGATCCTTCATAATACTTGTTTCTTTGAACTTTTGATTAGTCTCTTGACATGGAACCACTTCTAAGGACAACGTAGGAGTTTGGATCTGCAAGAAGGATTCTTGAAGGGATGATGGTTTATTTGAAATAGGTACAATAGGAATTGTAGCACATGAAGGCTTGGGGTTTATAACCTTTGAAGCATGAAAGAAGTTTGTAGCAAGATGTAGGTTAGCTTGGATCTCTTTTAGAGGTAGCCCTTGAGGCTATAAATAGTCATTATGAAAATTGTTTGGATATTTGTTTGATGGAGGAATATTGGATAAATTTGCTTCTATATGAAATGGAGGAATGGTGGAATAAGTGAAAGCTATAAGAGGACCACTACTAGACATGTGTTCATAAGTTTGATCTTGCTTGAGAGTAGTATCTTCATTAGATGAGTCATTAGGATTTTCAATTTCAATTATGTCATCATCAATAAGATTTTGGATTTTATGCTTCAAATCCATGCAATTTGAAGTTTCATGTTCATTATGTCTATGATATGCACAATAGTTGCTCAAAAAGATAAAACCACACGAAGTGATTTGAGGCAACTTGATGAGATCATTTTCAAGGAGTTTTTCCAAAGCTGATTCATATGAAATTCCCAAAGGAGTAAATGATCCATCCCAAGGATATTCGGATGTATTCATTTTTCTCAAAGAGTTGTCATATGATTAATATTGTTGAGATGGGACTAATTCCTCTTGATTTCCTTGATCAAAGATGAGATTCTCTTGATATTTTGAAATAGGTTTGTCATCAAATATTGGTTTATCATTAGGATATTTTTGATGAAATATAGGGTTTTCATGATATTCTTTTTGATCAAATTTTGAATTATCAAAGATATGGTGTTCATGATGTTTTTCTTGATCATAGAGGTATGGAAACAATGTTCTTAATGAGAATTGGTTGGATAATGTTTCCATTTCTTGAATTCTTGTGAATATAATATTCTTTTTAATCTTTATTGTTAATTGATTTTTGGATCTTAATGGATTTTTTATTTTTGTAATCAAAGACCTTCAATCACAACACAATAATTTTATCAATTATCACAACAAATTCTTCCAAGCAATCTACCTAAGGTCAAATTTGACTTTTAAAATGGCTCTAATGAGGTAGGCTTGCTAATTTATCAAGGATTTAGTATGGATTCTATTCAAAATGGATATTAAAATTTCATCCTCCAAGTATATTAAGAGGCTTCCCACCACCGGTATGTCAGAGTTTTGTGCAATCCCGAAGGACTACTCGAGGAAGTTCAAAAATTTAACACCCTTTTGTCACACACCCCATTAAGGATGCATGCATTTCATTTTATAGTGGGTTGGATGATCATAGAAAAGGTGATTGTATCCCACTTTGGGCTGTCCCTCTCATCGGCCTCATTAAGGAAAACTCAGGAGGTGAGCCCACTATAGATCTAGCATGTTCATTTGAAAGGAATAAAGTGAAATAAAAAGATAGGTTGTGGGAATTTGATCCACCAAAAAGGTGAAAAGCATATCCCTATCTACTTCTTAATTCCCAAACACAATTAACAATGTTCAATTTACAACCCACTAACTAGTGAGAATCAAGTATTGCTACTCTTTTCTACAAACAAGGGGTTTATTTGATTATGTGCTTGATTTCCTTAACCTTTCCTTTTAATCAAAGAGTTTAACACTTTTGGCATTCTGATTCACTAAAAGAAGTGAATAGCATAGGCCCAATGTTAAATTTCCTCAAATATTTTTAATTACTAGATTTTGAAAACAACAAAGGCACAATTTAAGTAAAAAAATGACTAAGTTTAGGCTTACCTTTTCCTTGTAGCTAGAAAAAGGCTAGGGGAATTTTTGATTGATTTTTAAAATTTTAATGCTTACCTTGGTGATTGTTCCTTTCCAATGTTCTTTTCCTCCAACAAGTTAGTCAAAAAAACTAGCCACCATGAAGAAAACAAAATAAAATTGAAGAAACAAAGATAAAATTGAACTTTAAGCCTTATTTGTCAAATTTAAGAAAAACTTGATTAAGGTGAATAAATCCAATTCAATGAAACAAATTTTTGTTTATATGTTTCTACAACTTTGATATAATGATTATATACCTTTACTTCTTGTTGAGAATCCTCAAGAACCAACTTAATGTGAGCAATGTTCTCTTTTTTGATCTTCCTTGTCAAAGCTTTTCCTTCTTGATTGAATCTGCTTTCTGGTTTTTTTACTCTTTTATGTCCAGACATCCTGTAGAGATAGAGAAATTTTTTTCTGACAGTCAAATTCTTTTTATTTTCAAATTAATAAAAAGTTCTATTGAATCTATTGAAAGTGCTCTTTAAATGCTCAAACGTGCTAGAGATTGAATTAAAAGCGCTAAAGAAAATAGTTAAAAGCGCAAAAACAGAGAGTAAAAGCGCTAAAATCCTATGTAAAGGTGTTAGAAAGTGATCAAATGTACTGGAGATCGAGTCAAACTCGTTGTCTAGTCAGGGAATAAGCACTGATAGAAATTTAGACAGAAGCCAGAAAGAATCGAAAGTGTTGTTTCTCTATGCAAAGGCACACAAATTTGTTGTGGAAGCGCTATTATAGTGCTTAGAAGCAATGTTTGACTACTCAAACATGCTGTTTAAAGTCTTAGAAGCACTGTTTAACTGTTCAAATGCATTGTTTAAAGTCTCAAAAGTGCTGTTTCATCTGCAAAACATAGAGCTTAACATGCAAAAATTTGAACAAAAATGAGATTTATGGATTTTTAGAAAGTGAAGCCTAATGCCCCACGGTGGGTGCCATTTTGTGTACTAGAATTTGTACCTTCATAGGGTTAGTATTGACAATAATTGAATAAAATAACTAAATTAACCACAAAGGAAGAGCTATTTTAACAAATAAAGACAATTAAGCACTCCACGCATCTCTAACTAGGGATGTTAATGGTGAACCTCTCAGCAAGCCTCCATTAATGACACTCCTAGGATGAGAATATATGATAAAGCAAGCTAAAATAGTTCAATTCCAAATTGAAATGCTTTATTAACTTCTAAATTTACCTTCCCAGCTCAAAATATCAAGAGGTTAGATGCAATTCTCAAATTTTTGGATTCTATTATGAGTGAATTAGACCTCCCTTTTATAGATTTTGGCAAGGGTAGGGGGTGTAGTTGGATTTGATCAAGGTTGAGTTGGGGTTAAGTCCTTGGTTCCGCCCTTTGAAGATAATTTAAATATTATGTCCTCAAAGCTTGGGACAAGAAGACAAGATGAGTGGACATGATGTTCTTTCAAATTGAGTGATTGAGATTCATTTTGGCTTGATCCATGTGAGCTCTTTCTTTAAATCCTATTGGTTGAGGCTTTTTCCTCCCATGTGGTGTTGAGAGAAAATATGACTTAATTAATTGAATTTAATCAATTTGTTTAGCCATGTGTACCCCTTGAGTGGGTTGATTTGATTTAATTCAAACTGAATAGGATGAAATAGTGTCCACCCTAAAATGTATGGGGGAAATATGAGATCTACTTCTAAATCCAAATTCCCAAAGGAGAGATCCAAATTGATCAACCAAAAGGTTAATGCATAATCAAATCAATCTATGGAGAATATGAAAGAGGAAGAAAACCTTATATTTCCCTATAAAGGAGATGTGCTTGAAATATGAAATAATTGAAAGGCAAGTACTAACCTCAAAATAGGATAGATCTGGAAAATACCAATTTCTGATGTCTGTGTGCAGTTTCAAGCAATTCTGTAACCTATTTTGGACTGGAAATGCCGAGACGAAGAAAACCCATAAAACTTTTATCTTTCTGACAATAGGTAGTCTTTGATCTCGATAAAAGGTCAAAGGCTACATTAATATTTTGAAGGTCGACTTTGATTTTGTTCACAGATCTCAAAAATTTACCAAAAAGAGTATCCAAATCCAAGCTCACATTCACAGTTTCGCACTTGTACCTGCAAGAAAAAGAGAGTTTTTGTTGTTTGTTTGAGGGGTTTTCCTTGGTCAAACCCCGGTTTGGAATCAACCTTAATATTGAAATTGAAATTGAGAATGCTAGCAAGTAGTAGAAGTAGATCTAATAATGAAGCTATGCAATTCGATAGATATGCAATTGTATTTGAAATATAATCAAGTATGTTAATATGAAAGCTTAAACACAACAATGGAAAATGTAAATCAAAAACATGAAAGTAAATGCAAAACCTCCATGTTTGTATGCTTGAAATCCACCTTGAGGGAAGAATGAATGTATCTTAGAAGAGGAACAAAGGATCTTGAATGAAGATCACACCATCATGGTGGCTAGATCTAGGGTTTGAAAGATGAATCTTGCATGCTTGAGCCAAATTCCTTCAAAGGCTTGAATGCTTGAATCCTTGATCTTCAATGGAGAACTTGAATGGAGAAGAGGACTTTAATGCTTCCTTGCAAATGCTTGATGAAATTATTTCTTGATCTTTCTTGAGAACTTGAGTGCTTGATGGCAAAAGGAGATGTGAATGATGGATGAGAAAATGAGAGAGGAAGGCTTCCTTTTATAGTGATCTAGGGTACAAACCTCTAGAGAAGGCAAAAATTGGGGAATTAAATCCAAATTAACCTTAACCCCTAGAAATGGACCCATATTAAATGCAATTTAAGGATTTACCATTTTGAAACTTGAAATGGCCGACCCAGAAGTGGGAAAACAAATATTTCTGAAACCTGACACCTAGAAATCATGGGAACCTAAAATTTGAAATCTGGGTCAAGGATGAGGTAGACTCCATCCTAGGTCAGGATCGAGGTCATCCATGACCTAGGTCAGGGTTGAGGTTGACTTTGAACCTCAAGTTTGACTTTGACCTTGAGGTCAAAAACCTCAAGACCTTAGTCCATAATGCCAGGAATGTTAGAAATAGGGAATACTGAGAGGGGGGGGGTGAATTAGTATTTTACAAACTTTATCTTTTTTCCAATTATGGATATAACATATTATCTTAACACATGCATAACATAAGAAGCTAAACAAAATGCATAATAATAAAAAAAAAGAACTCATAACACATTATTTATTCTCGAGGAAACCCTGGCCAAGGGAAAACCCCGATGGGGATGGTACCCACAAAGATCCACTAATCAAAAGTATCTTGTTAAGGATGTTGACCTTGTTAGGAGTCTATTACATGCATATAGTGTCTCAATCCCGATTAAGGGACTATAGGCCTTGTTAGAAGCCTCAATCCTATTAGGAGTTGGCAGTACAAAATGTGATTACCAGATGAGCCCACTGCCCAAACAAGTAATATACAATATTCACTGATTATAAAAATAGGTTAAGGTACATAACCTTATACTTATTTCATCAATATCTCTTCACTTCTCTTTCACTATCACTATTACATACATTCGTTCCTTCACACTTTACAATTACATCTTTACATATCTTTATACAAGTTATTAAGATTAATAAATTTCCAGTCATCTATTATATTACAAAATATCTTTATCCAAGGGTTAACATCTAGGATGTCATCCCTTTATATTTTTAAGTCATTATTTTGATTAAAAATAATAATCCCTTAACTCTTTATCAATTCTGTCTTCATATTCTATCCTGTCAGCTTAACACTGTCTTTAGTAAAATTGTCAAAACTTCTTCCGTACATGCCATACTAACTTGCACTCTGAGATGAGTCTTTAATAGTCACCATAGAGTCTATGTTCAAGTGTGAAAGCATTGAACTTACTCCAATCAACATCACAAACCAAAAATATCTTTAGGTTCACTGGTAAAAACACACTATCTCATACTTAGACAATTTTGCATTGCGCTCTAACATACTAGCTCTCTGACCTATGCGATCTTCATGTAGATCAGTTTCCATAATGACAACATCTATGTAACCAACTCAGCCAAATTTCCAACAATCTCCCCCTTTGTCATTGGTGGCAACATATGAGAAAATTGGCTAAGTCTTACAACTTCAAAATCTCAAAATTGTGGCCATAATACAAAACATATATATACTATCCTTATGACTTTATTAATCCTTTCTATATACTATACTCCCCCTAAGAGTAAGTATCCTTAACAATTTTCTACTATATATCTCTCCCCCTTTGACAACAATGACAAAAAAAGATAAGGAGGGTAACAAAACTGTGTTCACAAAAAGTTATACCTTAATTCAATATTGCAAAGTTAGTAGGCTTGCAATACAATCTGCAAAATTGATCTTCATAGCCTCTAACTCTTTCTCCCATGATTTCTTAATTGAATCTACCATACTAAGTAGTGCACATAATCCATAAGATGCTATCTCACATGCTTGGAGATTCTCAAAGCTAAACTTTTGAAAAGATGTCTTAATTGAAAGACATTCTTCCAGTTGCCCTTCAATAGTGCTCAAGTTTATAGAAATGTGTTCTCTCAAAAGAGTGAATCTCTTCATTTTCCTATCTTTTTCATCTTGAAAAATTATGATCTCATCATTTATCTTATGAATTTTCTGCTCAACATCAGATACCTTTACATTGGGGCTTGAAAGAAGGTTTATTTCATTTTGAATTTTTGATTCCTTCATCTTCATCTTCTGATCTTCCTCTACTACCAAGTTCTCTGATTTTGTACACTAAATGTACAAATATTTTCCTCTTTCCAGGTCCTTCCTCAAGTCCTTTATACAAATATCAAGGTTATTGATATCATTCCTGATATTCTGATTGATGTTCAAGAGTGTTTTGGCTTCATAAGCCACATGAGCTTTCACTTTTGCTATATCAGATAGATTTGTAAACTCATTATCAAAAGTGTTCATTACTTCCTTTTCTCTTTCTAGAGGGTCATCTTTTTCAATCTGTGTAGTAATAATGCCTTGTAATTTCTTAGTAAGCTCCTTCAGGCATCCTTCAAGACTCTTTACTTTCTTATTCTTTCCAATGATCTTGTTCAAAGATGTGATCAATTCCATCTGATCATCATCATCTACTTCCTTTCCCAAAATCTCAATCATAGAACCAATCTGAGTTTTCTTGCTAGTCTCAGGTGTAAGACTAATATCTTCTTGAGTGGGAACAGGTACTTGTTTTTTCTATCACTTTAGGTTCTATAACTGTGGTCTCTTTTTTCTCTTCTCCTTTGATAATCTCCTATTCTTCAAAAGTTGAATTGTCAAAAATGTTCTCAAAATTCTTGAATAAGTTATCATCACTATCCAAGGTGATCTTAGTTCCTTCTACATTCATGACTTCATCCTCAATGTTTATGGATGGTGGAGAGGGAATGTCCTCTTGTTCTGGTTCTTCTGCTACTTGATCTTTAGATTCTGCTGCAACTGATGATTCTCTAGCATTCTTTGACATTACCTTAATGATTGCTTGCTTTGTTTCTACATTAACTTCTTCATATCTACCTCCCATAATCTGAATAGTTCTCTTCTTGGTTCTCAAATGGTTGCTTAAAGCTTTCATAATCGGATTGAAGTGTACTTCATCTTTTACAACACAAAGCTTTCTTACAAGCTTTTCTCTAATAGCTATGTCCTCTTCTGATGCTCTCTTTTTCCTATTTACAAGTTTATTATACAAGTCATCAGGTATCTTACCCTGAATTGTATCAAACTTCTTATTAGATAAAATCATATGCTTTACCATTGCATTTTCCAAATTTAATCTTTCTGCATAATCATAGAGATGAAAATACTTGTTCATCTTTGTAAAGTCTCCATCTTGAATGATCTGTTCATTAACCTTCTCAACTCTAGGTTTCCAAGTTTTCTTCTTAATAGAAGTGTCATCATCTTTGATTTCTACAATTTTCCTTGCAACTGGTGGCACCAAAGTTTTTTTCCTTTTACCCGGTCCAGTAGCACTCTCTTTTACTCTTTTTCTAGGTGTAGAGGAGGTGGATCTAGTGGATATCCTTTCTTCTTGATCCTTCTCTATTTCTTCCACTTTCACCTTAACTAGTGTTTCTTCTTGCTGTACTGCAATTGATGATAGAGGTGGAACAGAAAAAACTTCTTTTTGTCCAATATTCTAATTGTTGCTACTATTTTCTTGGCTACCAAGAATTCATGCTTAGTCATCCCTGTATCTTTTAGAATTTTCTTCATAGTACTCTCAACTCTTTTCTTTGACTGCTTGTCTTCAAGTAAGGTCTTTGTAGAGTTGAAGTTCTCCTCAAAGGTTCCAAACCTATTATAGTGAATATCAATCTTGCACTTAAGTAACCTGCTCACATACTCTTCTATCTCAACCTCAGATATCTCATAGCCAAGAGGGTCTATGAACTCTGTTCTAGGTTCTACTGCTTCAATGTAAGTAAAGTCAGTATCAACCATGAAACATATCTCATTTTTATACTTCTCCATAGGAGACTGTGGGATCCTTGATCTGCTAGACACCAAATTCTGAAATGTCTTGATTACCAACACTGCACTTTCATTCACTTTATCAATAACATGCCTCCTATAAAATTGGTTAATCCTTTCCATTGTAGTTTGGCCATCATTCCAGTCATTTCTAATGGTGTAAGGAAATATTCTCAATAAATAAAAAAACATATAATTGATTAAGGATGAGAATCTAAACCGTGTATACTTAGTCTTCTTAATATTTTCCAAATTCTCAAACAATTGAATTCTCAGAATCTCACACATCTCAACTTATACTTTATCAACACACATCAGATAAGCTACATGTATCATTCTAGCTACCATGTCATCCTCTCTTGAGTTTACACAAAACTTAGTGGTTAGGATCTTGCACAAGTATCTGACATCATCTTGTTGAATCTTACTAATCACAATTCCTCTACCATTATAGGATGAATTTGTGTTGTCTATGACTATTTTCCTCATGTTCTTCTCATTTAAAGCAATGGCTCTAGTTTTAGATAGTCTAGTAACTTCATGAATCAAATCAGCTATGATATTTATCACTTTATCTTCTAACCAAAACTTCCCATTATGAATTCTACTTAGGATTATCTTAGTACATTCTTCATTATCAAATTCATACTGTAATGCATACTTAATGATCTCATTATCTTTCAAATGCTCAAATCCTTCTCTCAATGACATGTCCTAATTGTAGATCTTCTGATATTCCTTAGTGAAATCACTATCACTAATAGTCTCTAATTTGCATCCAAGATAACTTCTAACATTCTCTAGATGTAAAACTTCATCTGGTACAGATGATAAAGCTAACCTAGGATCACCTTCCAAGGGTTCTACAGGTTCCCTTTTCATCTTAGGTCTATTTTTATCTCTGACATTGTGAATCAAAGAAACATCCATGATTTCTTCTAATTCTTTAACTGATTTAAAGATCTGCCAAGTAAAATACCTCGATTTCATGATTTAGGGCTTGCATAGATTCGACACAAAATTCTTCACCAAATCCTTGCAAAATGCTTTCAATCACTGCTCTTCAATCTCCTTAACACTTGAATTCTCTTTGATGATCAAATAATACCAATCATGACCTTTTATAAATTCAATCTCACTTAGATTTGACATCGCATTTAATTCTTTTGCCGCTTCTTTCCAAAAAGTTGATTCTATTAACCTGTAAAACTTAAAACTTCTTGCGATCTTGCAAAACATAATATTTTTCTTTGGTATTTTAACCATAGCATTAGAACATCTTATAATACCTTGCATTAAATGTGTAAGAATCAATTCATCATATATCTAGTTCTACACTGATCTAAGTTCCTATTCTATTGCAATTTTCATAAATTAAGTACTTTGAGACGGTTCAGGTAAAGATTCATTCTTACCTTTTAATACTTCACCTTCCTAATTACCTTCAATGTTGAATATGTCTCCTTGATCTATGCTTTTGATAAACTTCACTTCATCTGAATTACTACAACATCCTTTTTGACTGTTACTTGCATCTTCATTTCTTCTTGCATGACTTCTAGGATTAGGATTAGGATGAAACTCTATTGTTCATTCTGCAAAACCTTTCTGTATGTCCAATCTTGTTACATATCTGATAAAAAATTCCATTGTTTCCATATCTTGGTCTAGGTTGATTGATTTGTGATCTGCAATTTCTAGCAATGTGTCCAACCTTGTTGCATCTATAACATATTACTCCATTTCTTTTGTTCATATCTTCAGTAGGTTTTTTATCTGCATTGTTAGTATTCCTAAACATTATACTACTATTATTATTCTCAATAAATTTAGGTTTCCTGCATTCAATAGCTCTGTGTCCAAAACCATGACAATTATAACAATAACCATTAAGAGGTTTAAATTTCTTACCCATGCAATCTCTCTTCATATGACCAATAGTTTTACAAGAAAAACATCTACCTTTGAATTCTCTTTGCATACCTTTGGGTGATTCCTCTTGCTTAGGTGGTTCTTCTTCCTTAGGAGTATCTTTAGATTTGTTAATTTCATCAAAATTCTTCTCATCTATACTTTCAGATATTTTCAGCTCTGGTTCCTTGCTTTCTTCATTTTCTTTAAAAGTGTTGAATCCAAGACCAGTCTTATCATAGAATGGTTTTTGATAAGATATTTTTTCATCAATCTTCTCGCTAGTTGAATATAGTCTTTCAAGTTGCTGCTTAGATTGAGTCAGTTCTCCTTTCACAATTGTATTGTATTTCTCAAGTTCAACATACTGCAAATTGACTTTCTCAAGTTCAGATGTTACTTTACCAAGTTTAGATTTTAGTCCTTCATTTTCATGCTTAAGATTTTCATTCTCAGATTTTAGATTTGCTTCATTCTTGTTATTTCCATCTTTCAGATTTAGCTTCAGATTTTCTATCTTCAGTTCATGCTTAAGGATCTCATTTTATTTTTCTAAGTTGTCATCACAATCTTCAATGTGAATTTTAGATTCCTTTTCAAATTTCAGATCTTCCAATTTGTTTTTCAGTTTCTCAATGAGGTTCTTTGCATCACCATATTTTCCTTTTAGAGTATCTCTTTCTTCAGTAAGCATATCAATCTATTCAAGAGCTTCTTCAAGATTCTTCTGTAGTTGATCCATATCCATAGAGATCTTACTAAAGCTATTAGGCTTTCCTTGAATGATTCTTTTTCGAGTAACTATGCTTTGATACCAATTGTTAGAAATAGGGAATAATGAGAGGGGGGGTGAATCAATATTCTACAACTTTATCTTTTGCCCAATTATGGATATAACAGATTATCTTAACACGCATAACATAAGAAGCTAAACAACATGCATAGCAATTAAAAAAAAGAACTCATAACACATTATTTGTTCTTGAGGAAACCCTGGCCAAGGGAAAAGCCCAGTGGGGATGGTACCCACAAAGATCCACTAATCAAAAGTATCCTGTTAAGGATGTTGACCTTGTTAGGATTCTGTTACATGCATATAGTGTCTCAGTCCTGATTAAGGGACTATAGGCCTTGTTAGAAGCCTCAACCCTATTAGGAGTTGGTAGTACAAAATGTGATTACTAGATGAGCCCACTACCCAAACAAGTAATATACAATATTCACTGATTACAAAAATAGGTTAAGGTACATAACCTTATACTACTTGCATCAATATCTCTTCACTGCTCTTTCACTATCACTATTACATACATTCATTCCTTCACACTTTACAATTACATCTTTACATATCTTTATACAAGTTATTAAGATTAATAACTTTCTAGTCAGCTATTATATTATTGTTATACACTAAGTTTTCACCCTTGTAGTCTTGATAACCTAGTATAACATGGGAATCATCTCCAGGTTGTGGGACCTATGCTAACTGAGATGATACCTCCAGATTCTAGGTTGGTTCCTCTTGGATAATCACCCTAATTTGCTTCTAGACATGAAAAGTAAAACTTTTGAGGGAAAGGGATAGGAGGAATGATTGAAAAGGAAAAGACTTGAAAGCAAACTACCTACTAGGTGATACACCAATTTAGGGTTTGGATCTCAGTATAGAGGATGAAATTAATGAACAACTTAGGTCTAGGAGGTCACAACTCACTGAATAGGCTTGCATAAGTGTTTCATAAAAGGGTCTACAATAGAAAGAGGCTATTCAGGGAAAAGGAGGATTTCACAAACAATAGCATTACTAAGGATTTAGACATAATTATGACCTACAAACAAACATTCACTTCTATAACTCAGCATAGGAATGAGACAAGATTGTTAGGGGGCTGAAGTATACCCACAAAAACATCTAAATCAGATCAAACACAATAACACACACAATTACAAAAAGTAAGAGGGATCAGGAATCGTAAGATATCACTAAAAACATCATATACTTTAATCTAATAAGAGATGATTCAAACAAGGAAGTATAAGGACATGAAGGATTGTCACAAAATACCTCTGCAATGTTTGAATAATCAATGAAAGATTTACAACTTTATAAGCCAGAGGGTAGAAATGATACCACAGATGACCCTTAAGAAAAGTGAAATTCCTTTACAATTGTCCAACTCTGAGCTCAAAAGCTCCAAAAAATACAATATATACTGTTAGAGTAGTCTTATGTTAGCTAATAATTAAATCATTTAATTATTAGTTTATCATACTCTAGGCTTAAGTTTCACTTAGGCGCTTTATAATTCTTTAGGGTTTTAGCCTTTAGGGTTTCGTGTTTCCTTTTATAAGGATTCACTTCTTTCATTTCAATAAGGAGATTGTATTATTTTCATCATAGTTAATAGAAGATTATTTTCTTGCAACATGGTTTTGCAGTCTCTGGCCTTTTGGCCGCCATAGCTTTCTATCTTTTTGCTTCTTTTTTGTGACAGTCTTGCATGCAGGTGTTCTTGGGATGATTTGCGTTTGTCAAATCTAACATGGTATCAGAGCCATCTTGCTGCTGGCTGTTCGAGTTTTATTGAAGCACAGAGGGTTTCAGAAGCTTTCTTGGCTTTTTTTAGTGGTTCTGGGGGGTCTCTATTTTTGGAGGCATTTTGGGCCCAAACAGACACTTCCATTGCGTCCAGAAGGCCCAAAAACCCCAGAATCCATATAAAGCTCGTCCAATTTGGACACCGGAGCCTCTGGAGAATTTTTTCAGCCTCCTATGGGCCGTACGGGCTCGGAAATCGAGAAAAATTCTCGAAAAATGCAAAAAAAAGGGTTTTTTTTCTTTTAAAAACGGTGCGCCGCCAGCGCACCGCCAACACGCCACCCGCAGCGGCTGCCGGCCAGCGCGCCCCCGCCGCGCCGCCGCGGCCACCGCCGCCCACCGCTCCGCTGCAGTGCCTCTCTGCGGCCTCCGCCGCCCTCGGCCCCGCCGCCCGCGCCCTCCGCTCCGCCGGCCCGCCCACCGCCGGCAGCAGCGCCGCCTCCCAGCCCCGCTCCGGCCTGCCCAGCCGCCGCCCGGCCGGTTTCAGCCCCCGCGGGCTGCTATTCGCAGCAGCACGGTCATATGACCGACCAGGGGCTGCGGCCCAGCCCCCGGAGCGCGCCATGCGCCCGGGGGCCTATTTTTTTTAGCTCCTGGGGCTCTTATCTTGCCTTTTTGGGGGTACCTGGGCCTTTTTCGCTCTACAAGGAGCATACGGGGGTCTTTTTCTGACTTCCATATATCGTCGGAAAGCTCTTTCCGAGCTCTTTCCGATGATGGAGGTTAGGTTTTTGGGTTCTGCCATTTCAATAGCTTTTTTTGCTGTTGAAGTTTGATGTCTATTTTTGCCTTCTGGGAGTCATCTCTGGCTCATCCGGACTCCTTTTTTGGCAAACGAGATATCGTCGGAAAGCTGTTTCTGTGTACTATTCAGTGGCAGAGGTATTTCTTCCAGATTCTACTCTAGGTTTTTACTCATCCGAGTTATGCAGTTTATGCCCTCTGGTGGTGTGCTTGGTTCTACAGGTCCGGGGATCTCTTCTTCTGGTTTCTTAGTACACTCTTCTTTTCTGACTTCTGAGCTTGCATGCTCTTTCTGATGTATCTTTGTTCTGTAAACGCACTGAGATAAAGTGCCCTCTTCTGCATTTCTGGGATCTTTTTCACCTGGTTCAGTTTTAGTATTCGCACTCAGTTATAAAGTGCCATAGGGGGATTCTGATGCATTTACCACTATAGGCGCATCCACTCTTGTCAAGTGAGCGTACCTTCCACGACATTAGCCCATGTAGACTGTGTCTATGACACCGCCCTTTATCCTGTGTGTGTGCTTCTGTTGCACTGTTGGTGTTCCTGGTTCTTCTTCTGCAGCTATTTTTGGCATCGCATTTCAGTGTTCCTGTCACCTCTCCCAGTTCAGCATTATGGGGGGGTTCACCTGTTGGTTCTATTGCTTCCTGGTTCGATTGATCAGCTCTTCAGACACTTGTCTTCTCTACCTGGTCATGCACTTCAGTGGGGGTTCCAGCAGTATCTTCTGACAAAGTTTTCAGACATGCTTCGGAGGAGCTTCTTGCTCTCTTCTTGTTCCTTTCTCTGGGACATCTTTTGCTTTATGTTTTGGGTACCTGATCAGGCCTAGTTGCCGGGACCCATCTTTCCTGCTTTCTGCAGTAGTTTAGCTTTTTTTGCTTCTCCCTAAGTTACACTTAAGGGGGGGTGTTAGAGTAGTCTTATGTTAGCTAATAATTAAATCATTTAATTATTAGTTTATCATACTCTAGGCTTAAGTTTCACTTAGGCGCTTTATAATTCTTTAGGGTTTTAGCCTTTAGGGTTTCGTGTTTCCTTTTATAAGGATTCACTTCTTTCATTTCAATAAGGAGATTGTATTATTTTCATCATAGTTAATAGAAGATTATTTTCTTGCAACATGGTTTTGCAGTCTCTGGCCTTTTGGCCGCCATAGCTTTCTATCTTTTTGCTTCTTCTTTGTGACAGTCTTGCATGCAGGTGTTCTTGGGATGATTTGCGTTTGTCAAATCTAACATATACACCTCTTTTTGCACATAGGTAGGAGTTAAAACCTAACTAGGGTTTACAAAAAATCTGCAATAATAACTAACCCTAACTCAACCAAGTCTAATCATGAATATATCTCTATAACCTTATGGCTGATCAGACCTTAAGTTTGCGTGCCCATCCCTGTACTACATCAACCTACAGACAAGCGACCTGGATTCATCCACTTTCCTGCACAAAGTCTTGCCATGAATGCATAACTGGTACCTTTCTAAGATAAGAAATGACCCATGACGGCCACCCAGACCTCCTCATCATCCTCCTTTAATTGAAAATGTCCTGGAGACATAAATTCTCTAAACTACCTCACCGCTCGCGGCCTGCAAATCAAATACTAGCAAAAAACCTTCTTAGAATTATTTGAATTTGAAATCTTAACGGCTAACTGGTCATTTTAAAATGTGACTGTTGATATCCTTTTATTTCTTGACAAATGAATAGCCATGATACACCGAGAAAACAACTTAAAATCCCTTCTTGACAAGTCAAAACCATTGTGGAAGTCAACAGCCAATCGGAAGCGAGCAAATCAACATCTCTGACAACCACGAACCCACTGCAACTGAGATTCTAATCTAACGACAGGCGCATGATGTCATAGTGTCAGAAGATTCTATGAGATTGTACGACCACCATAGATCTTCATTAAGCTATGACCCCACTGACACATTGGAACACCTAGAAGTCTTCATCAGCATGCAACAACCAATCACATTTGAGCAAGTCAGCATACTTGGCAACACGGTCCCATAGATTTTCTCTTTACTTTGACCAATCAAAAGATGACATGTCACCCTGACCTAGGATTGGACCCACTGAGAGGACCTTATCATTTGGTAGATCAAACGATAGGTGCAAGATTGCATCTATCAGAAAACCTCTTCGCAAAGATACGCCAGCCATCGATCTTCATCCTTCTAACATCCCTGCAAAGACTCTGACATGACCCCACTAACAAATCTTAGTCATCACTATGTGGACCAATAGAAAATGAGCACATCAGAAAATGAGGACCCACCCACAAATCTCTGAAAACAAATTGAAATCAACAGTCGACACATAATCTCATGGCTCTGACACAACCCATGAGATCATGCGCTAGCCATAGGATTAAAAGGAACACAGTCTGCGAGGCCCGCTCTGACAAGGTTACACATCACAATCTTTTAGCCAATTAGGAGCTTCCACATAGGATGACATGGAAATGGACCCACTAACACACTATAGTGCTGAGAAAAAGGGAAGATCGATGGTTGTCGCAAGATCGCAAGCCTCTGACAGACCCTTCGTGAACTTACGATGACCATTGATCTTGCTGAACTGGGACCCCACAAGCTGAGACCGCTAAACATTTAAGCGACTACGTGACTAAAGGAAGAATAGACCACCTACTGAATCACTAACCATTGAGGACTTAACCATGAAACACTGGGCTATTATGAGAATAAGGCATTCACTGAATCACCGGAAGGAAAAGGTAACTGCCGACTGACTTGGAGAACTAGCGACCAGCCAATGAATGAAAAGCGCACATGGAGAATTAAGAACTTAAGTGGCTGATAAAGTAACAATGAAATAGAATGAAGGCTTAGGGTTTTCAGGGTTTTATGCCTCCAATGGCTAGTTTTATGAATTTTTTAACATGTAGACCAGGGAGTAAAACAATTTGCAGAGGCCAGAGGACAAGGCACAACTTCATGAAATTTTCAGGGATGCTTGGTAGGATAAAAATAGAGATTTTGGAATAGGTTTTAGCCAAATTTGCATGCACATGGAAATTGGGGTAACAATTACAAAATATCTTTATCCAAGGGTTAACATCTAGGATGTCATCCCTTTATATTGTTAAGTCATTATTTTGATAAACAAAATAATCCCTTAACTCTTTATCAATTCTGTCTTCATATTCTGTCCTATCGGCTTGACACTGTCTTTAGTAAAACTATCATAACTTCTTCCGTACATGCTATACTAACTTGTGCTATGAGAAGAGTCTTCAATAGTCACCATAGAGTCTATGTTCAAGTGCGCAAGCACTGAACTTACTCCAATCAACATCGCAAACCAAAACTATCTTTAGGTTCACTGGTAAAAACACACTATCTCATACTTAGATAATTTCACATTGCGCTCTGACATACTAGCTCTCTGACCTATGTGATCTTCATGTAGATCATATGTTTCCATAATGACAATATATATGTAACCAAATCAGCCAAATTTCCAACAAGGAAATGCATAAATAAAGTGAAATCAGGTGCAAAGAGAAGCATAACGGGGGGAGAAAGCCATATTTGAGAAAAGACCTGATCAAGGTTGTTGACATGACCTTAGACTACTTACTCAGAGGGATAAACACTCTTAACATGGAAGTACTTCCATTTTAAGATGATACACAAACTATACAATTAATTGTATTAATTGCACATTGATTTGATTTATCATGATTTGATAGGTTTTAATTGATCTTTATGGCTTTGATTTTTAATCAAATTGAATTAAAGCTGGATTTTAATTTTGATTGGCTAAATGCTTGTTTGGATTCAATTGCCTTGATTTTTTCCTTGATTTTCCTTGGTTATTCACATGCATGATCTTTTCCATTTTTTAGTGATTACAATGCCTATCCTTGTAGTTTGCCTACCTCTATTTGTAGGCTATCCCTCTGAGTCCCAATGGTGATGTGACCTTGCCTCTTCACCTCTAAGTTTTCTCTAACTCTCCATAGATCTACCTATAAATAACCATGGGTTCCTTGTGCTACAAACCATACTGGTGGTCCCTATGGCACCTTTACCTATCCTAGATATTTTCCCTATACCCATATCAATAGTGTGGATAGTGCCTGTACTTCTCCTACTACTCGTACATGTTGTGGTACCCCCTGCTAGCATGTGTCCCAGACCTCTCCATCCTCCACCATCTCCCTCATCTCCCCATCTCCACCATCTCCTCTATTATCACCATCCCCTCCCTCATCCTCCTCTCCCCCCTCTCCATCATGGTCAGACCCCTACTACTTTTTTGCCTTTACCTATGATGGGTCAGTAAGCGACACTAGTAAGTGTGTGACCACCATTGAGTGTAAACTATGGTATTCCCTACATCCCCAATCACATCCTATTTATATCTCCATGACACCTATTCCATACCACTCTAGGAATGATGAGATCCCCTCAAGTCTACCCCAATCCCCCATAATGATCCCACCTCTCATGTGACCAACAGATGTAGAAAGCCATCTGGTACTATATCCTGAATGATCTTGAACTATCTCCTCACCCATGATGGCATGTAACAAGAGATGTGATATACTGGTCACTCAATCAACTAGCAGTTTGAACATAACCTAAGTAAAATCTATCTAGAAACCCATCCTCGTACTGGTGCTTCTCATCCTAGTAGCCCCACTCCTCATATCCACCGAATGGTGTTGAGTCAAATAACTGTAGATCATCAAGTGGCTGTCTCCATTAACCCACTAATTTGGTACTCTTGTATGTAATGAGAGGCCAATACATCCATCCATATGGATCATATGGCTACTTGGTATCTTGTTGAAAAATGGGCCACACAACAACTATGTAATCTCATGCCCAGATGAGTAATAAGATAACCCCTTTCCCTAGGATTCACCCTATCCTATATGAAGACATATGAAGATTTTAATATAGGTACCCCTGTATAGTGTACCCCTAATAGTACACTACACCCTCCTCCTCCTCCAAAATGTGGATGAGTACCCTAGCCCAATCATGTGGGAATTGTCACGCTACATGGTTTGACATCATCCATCACTCAATCAACCCTACTAGATAAAGCATCAATTTTGGTAATGTGGCTTGCATCACCACCTTCCAGGACATCCATTATCGAGAGGGTGGTAATCGGTCAAATCACTAGGTGAAACATGCTTCCATGTATGACTTTTCTCCATATGGCATATACTCTACTATCACTCCCCAAATAAGCACTCTGTAAATGCACCACACATCTAAAAGAATGATGGTGGACTCTCTTGTGGGAATGTGAAAGCTAGAGGTGCTTGAGTAACATCTCTCCACTAGTGCTTTCATGAGTGCATTATGTTCTCTAATGTTGGGCCACTAATGAGCATGATGTAGCCCACATAGTGTGACCCATCCCCACACTATGGTAGTTAACTTCTTCCACAACACCATTATATCTGGCCAAAACTCCCTCAAAACAAAGGGAGGTATCTATGCCTACATCTAGTTTAATTCTTTCAGTTAGTCTATTCTAGCCAATTTTTCTCCTATCCTAATACAGATTGGAGCATGATGGCCCCAGTCAATTCCTGGCCAGTCCTTGAGCCTCCTCAGCTGATTTTTCTAGCCTAACCCCTATCTTTGGCCCAAAATTTGAAGACATCAATTGGGCCTCGAAGATGGTGATCGATGGAAACTCTGACTCCCCGTGGAGATAATGATTTTCCAATCAATATCTATTCAACCCTATTCAAACCCTTGTCTTGGAAACAACAATCCATTGATTGCTATCTCTAACCCCTTTTCCCTGTCTTTGAGGAATGATGATCGATCGATCAATATCTACGTAGATGAAAATCTACCAATCATCATCTCTTCCTTGATATCTTATATAATTAATTAATAGTAGCAAAAGAGAATTAAATGCATAATTGAAAACATGAAACAAAAGGTACAAAGGTGGTCTTTGAGACTCATTGGTGGTCCCTTATTGGTTGACCATTGGTATACCCTCACTCTCTCTCCAAGATGCTCTCTCTTTCTCATTCACCATCTCACACTCCTAAGCTCTGAGTTGTCTTTTTCTCATGGTGAAAATGACTCTCTGTAGGGTCCTTTAGGTCTATTGGTAGGCTCCCCTTGGGCCTTTTTTTCATCCCGGTCCCCATTTCCATCATGTTTTCTCCCAATCCCTAGACCATCATGCAAAATGTCCCTTTTCTCATATTTTGTACTAATTTTTCTTCCCCTCCTCTTTTTTTTGAGAAAATCCCCCCAAAATTTATTTTTTGCATTATTTTCTCGAGGGGGCACACTCTCTCACCTAATTCTTATTGGGCCATCTTGTTTTCTTTTCTTTGATGCGGTGCTACCTTTGACGTCACATCAAAGAGGTGAAAAATGTAGTGCCCCTCCCAAAGTCTGATTTTATATATGTTATGATTATTTTAGGATGATTATTTATATGCTAGGAAATCATTGATGCTTATGATTTTACTAACCCCATACTTGCATGTGTATGGTTGATGTGTTTGTTTTATATTTTTATTTGATGTGCCTGATGT